>JBBPOC010000755.1:0-13933 GCA_038091235.1 Tylopilus rubrobrunneus | reverse complement strand
TGTCTATGTTTCGGAGCGGACGACGGTGATCACAGAGTGAGCGGTCTCGAAGCCGAATGGGTTGATTGCCTTAGTCAAAACCATGCCAAGTATGCGGTAATATCCCACAGCTTTATATGATCACACGTCCTATGATATTCCATCGACATCTTGTTCTCGCGTGATACACGACAGCGTACGTAGTTCCATCACTGGAAGGTTCATGGAATAAATGGTATCCATGTATGAACTCGCTGGCGATAAACTTTGTAATCGTTTCCGAAGAACTGCATCAATGCCCTTTCTTCGACTGTGGAAAATAAACGCGAGACAGACAGGACGAAGGAGAAGACAGACCTCGTGTGCGTCGATAGAAGAACCTCCAGAGTATGATGGCGAAACCTATGAAGCTGACTGGATTTTGCAAGACCAGCTGCGTGCCCAGAGCCCAGTAGAAGAAACCGGCATAAGAAGGGTGACGAAACCACCTGGCACAGAACGTATCGAAATCAACTGGGCTTGACCTCAGAATGTTGACCTACGCATATACTCCACCGGTCACTAGTCGATGAGAATCTCGCTTACGGAGTGCGACTGCATGCGAGAAATTGGTGGATGCATGCACCATTGCGGTTGTCCTTAGCGTCTGGCCGAACAGCACCATGAGGACACCTATCATACTTATTCAGGAGAGTATGGCAAGTATTGGACAGGCGACGCACCGATAGCAGAGATGTATGTGTGCGACTTGAAAGAGGGAATGAAGAACAAGGTTACAAGGTATTCTATGAGTGCAGTGCCATTTGCGACGTGATACGTTGCACCATTTTCGAGCAAGAACGCTGGAGACAAGGTTAGCTATGGAAGCACGCGCTACAAAGCAGTGGCGTGCTCACAGTCCACGCTACACTTTTCCAAATTCCAACCGGCAGTGACAGCATACTCCCCCCAGTGGAAGGCCGACCACGCTGCAACAAAGAAGCCGAGCTGATACGTAGCCCACCAGGGTGAAGGAAAGCCTCCTTTCAGGAAAACCGAAAACCCAAGTGCATAGCAACCTCCGAGCAGGAACGATATTGTGGAGGCCGCGAGTGGGGTGTTCGGTATGCCGCCGTGGTGTTCAATGTTGTCAGGAACGGTCATCAGGGGATGTTTCGCGTTTCTGCGTTCCTGTATACGTTGTTCAAAGCCATCTGCTTGTATGTCTTGCATGAAGACGTCGGCTAACAACTAAGGACTTTGACTTTGACTTTATTAGGAACGTCCCTTTTTGTTTCCCAGTGATGACCATGCTGCGTTGGCATCTGCCCCGAAGATGTAACTCCCATCGCGCAGGCTCCAGCTTGCACCTCCTCCGCTCCTTCGCGTCCGTGACCAGCAACGAGACTGGCGATACGAGGAACATAGCACTCGTAGCCCACATCGGTACGTACTAACGAATTTGCGGAGGAGACCGCGTCCGACGCGTCGTGCAGACTCTGGTAAAACAACGTTAACGGAATCCATCTTGCACAAGTCATCCTACATTCCATCTCCTGGTTCCGTCGACAGCGGAAGTACCACTACCGATTTCTTGCCTGCCGAGAGGGAGAGGGGCATCACTATACAGTCTGCAAGCATACCCGTCAAATGGAAAAACTGGAACTTTAACCTTATTGATACTCCAGGCCATGCTGACTTTGGCATGGAGGTCGAGAGCGCTAGCCGCGTGGTTGATGGCGCTGTCGTGCTAATAGACTCGGTTGAAGGTGTTGAGGCGCAGACCACGGGTGTATGGAGGCAGCTATCCAAGTGCGTATACGTGCATACATTCAACCCGGGATTGATCCCCATACTCACCATTTCCAGATACAACGTGCTCACTCGCATGCTGTTCGTTAACAAGCTTGATCGACCAGGAGCGTCTTTTAGGTCATCGCTGCAATCTCTCTTAACCCACAAGCTACACGCGAATCCCTTGGCCATTACACTCCCATTGGCATCTATGAACCCGGAAAATTACTCTCGGGCAGAACCAGGTATCGAGGGATTAGTGGACATCCTAAAATGGGAGCTATGGAAGTGGACAGAATGTGGAACTTGCATTTGCCAACCCCTCCCGCTGGTCAAGAGCCCCTCAGAGTTTGTAGAGATATTCCCTGCCGGCCACCCTATCATCCCTCACCTGTTACCCGCTCGAATAGCACTGCTTGAAAACCTCGCGATGTTCTCCGAAGACCTCATGGATCGACTCCTGGGTCTCCCATCAGACCCGTGCTCTTATCTCCAAATACAACCCACGGAAATCATGCCTTACTTGCGCAAGTCAACCGTTAAGAATCAGGTTCTTCCCGTGTTATGTGGTTCTGCCATCAAAAGCATCGGTACGGAGTTGGTCATGGACTACGTGGGACATTTGCTCGCCAGTCCTCTCGATGTACGTTTGCAAGTCGAATCTCCAGATGCCCCTGTGCGTTTGTTGGCTTGGAAAGTTGCATGGGATAAGCGTAAAGGATGGATGACATTCATACGGGTGTACTCAGGTAAGTCATACGAACGAGAACTGGGCTTTTTCCAAAAATTTCTTTAGGAACTCTCAGACGCCAGAGGTCTATATTCAACGTAAACACAGGGCAGAAGGAGCAGATTTCAAAGCTTCTTCTGTTATACGCCTCGGAGCCGGAAGAAGTAGACACCCTTCCATACGGTTCTGTTGGAGTCGTTCTCGGCCTCAAGTACACTCGCACTGGGGATACCCTCGTTGACATGCGTGACGTTGGAAAATCGAATCCCTCTCAAATCTCACTTCGAGGGGTTACACCACCTCCAGCCGTCATGTCAGTCTCGGTCATACCTAATTCCCACTCCGACCTCGACCCAGTTCAAGATGCCATCCGCTCGCTGATTCGTACGGATCCCTCGGTCCGCATGGACAGTCAGGAGGGCCAAATCCTTGTCCATGGCCTAGGCGCCTTGCATCTCGAGATCATCGAGGGTCGACTGGAAGATGAATGGGGTGCGAAATTTGAGTTTGGAAGCCGTCAGGTCTGCTATCGAGAATCGACCGAGGCCGTCATTCCCGCACAACTTGAAGAGTGGTCTACAGAAATCGCTGGGAAAACAATGACAGTCCAGATTGCATTGTTGGTGGCACCTCTCGGAGACGATGAACAAGGTGACCCAGCATTTGACGGTAATCTCGTGTTGGATGCCCGCGGCCGGCCGTTCAAGTCCCCTGATGCATATTCAAGTCAACTGGATCCGTTAGCACACCTTGCTCGTGGTATTGCAAGTGCCCTCTCGAGTTCCCCGCACACGTCCCTTCCATTGTCGTATATCAAGGTACAGATTGCGCAATACATTCTACCACCTCAGGCGCCGCCATCCATCCTCACTGGTGCAAGCTCATACATACTGCGCTCGAAGCTTAGAGGGGCGGGAATGGGCCCTATCCTTGAACCTTTCATAAACCTCAACGTGTCCGTCAATGTGGATGTCCTCGGCAAAGTTATCAAGGACATCACAGAGCATGGGGGCGAAGTTCTTGACCTTGCCAGCTCGCCGGCAGCCGCTGACGAAGATGGGGATCCGTACTCCTCGGATGGACTATATTTACCCCCTGAGGAGCTCTCGCCTTCCTCGACGACCCTCAGGGCATCTTTATCCGCTTCCGCTTTGCCACAAGCAAAACGCACCCTCCAAGCCACCGCTCCACTAAGTCAAATGTTGGATTATTCGACGCGACTGCGCGCACTGTCTGGCGGTCATGGTAGCTTTGACATGACGAACGCTGGTTTCCGACAAGTAGCAGAGCCTCGCAAGAATGAGATACTGAGAGAGATAGGACGCGCGTAATACGTATGTACAGACATCTCTACTAGCTAATGTTACCCTAGAATAGCTCTCTTACTTCATCTGCATCTCCAAACAATACCGCACCATCCATATCGTCGTCATCGTCAGCTGCAATTGTATACATTTGCCCTCCTGCATTGAGTGTTTGACTGAAGTTCATGAGGTCATCGTCACTATAATCATCAATTTCGGCTGACACCTCATCGTTGAAGAGAGGCACGGGAGGAAGAGTCTTTCCTCTTCTAAATGGTGCCTCGCTTGGCGCCCTGTCGTACTCCGGGAGGAACAGCGGTGTTTTCGCCCTTTGTTCTGTCGTAACTGATTCGCTGGGCGGAAGGAGTGACTGGTTTAGTGCTCCGCGTTGAAGCGACATCCTGAGTCCCTTGGGTTCGGCGCGTAGAAGTGGCCAAGGTTCGACGACCACGCAGAGACAGTGACCAGATATAGTAAAAGATTGGTACTTGAGCTTCAGTAGGGGTTTTGGTTTCTCCTCTTCATCCTCGACAACAAGTTCGATATCTGCTGTATTAGGTGGTTCGTCGTTCGCATCCCGTGGAACGGCATCTCGATCTTCGTCGACAAGGCTTGACAAATTGACCTTCTCAGCGACGAAATTCCTGCAAAAGACGGCGGAACTCACACGTTGTTTGAATCTTCATTCGAACCTTCATCCATTTCGAGAGCTGGAGAGTTCATGGCAACATCCGTATCCTCTATGTCGTCATCATCTTCCGAAGATGCATCAGTTACGATGCGACGACGCAGCTTTCGCACGGGGCGAAGCGCTCTTGAGATAGAGTTGTCGGTATCCATGTCTTCTTCGCTTTCCTCAGGAGACCACTCATCCTCGTCAATGCGATCCCGGGAAACTGTCTTCTTTCCTTTGGACTTGGAATGTTTTCGCTTTCTCTTCTTCGCCGGGAGTTGGGTTCCTAACCTCTTCTTTTGCGGATTCCGATCTCCAGCTCGTGCAGGAATAGACTTGGGAGCTACTTTTGAAGGAACAGGCGCAGTGACAAAATACCTAGACTGGATGGATCTCATCAAGCTGTTTGAAGGGTGCTGGCTACATGTGGCATATGCTCACCTTGAGGAGAACTGTGTGGGGTTCAGTCTTTCGAAAGAAATACGCAAACTGGTAGGTTTCTGTGATGAGACAGCAGGTGAACAAGCACAGGCCAAGCTAACGAAATGTAAACGAACCTCCACGGTGAACTTCGACGGTTCCTCGCTTATTACCAGGCGCGGCTCCTGGGCCAAAGTGAACATCCTTCTCTGCTTGTAGCTTCGGGATGATTCTGCGAGAGCTCTTAGTATTTCGGCGCACGGACATAATGAATAGAGGCTCACAAGGGTCGCAAATCCGCCAGTACGTGTTGCAGGACTACGTCTGACATCCAATCAATGTGCTGTTCATCGAGATAAAGCTGGACATGTTTCAAGTTGTCAAGCTGGCTTAAGAGACACAGGCAAGCGACTGACGAACAGTGGAAGGATAATTTCCGTGGATATGCGCAAATAATACGCGTTTCTTGGCTTGAAGGCCATCGAAGACTGGAACTGAATCTGCACACACTACTAGTTCAAAACAGGAGGTGTTGATGCGGCGGCTGTTACAGTAAATGGCCCACGCTGGCAGCCCCAGGCTGAGTGGCGGACCGGAATCAATAGTCGCTTGAGCCTCCTCCAGGACATGTACTGAGTTATCGAATCGACGCCAAACCTGAGATCAGTCATTCTAGGACTAGCATTTCGTGACAATAGCACTCCGGTAAATCATTGTCCATTCCTAAATATCCAAGCAACGACTCAAGAACACTATCGTACACTGAGTCGGTGACTCCTGTAATGCATATTCAAACCTCGTTGATACTAACACCGGGGCCAGAGATGACAGCCTTGATGACACCCTTTCCATCTTCGCTCTTGCCATTACGGGTGGTTTGGAATGCGAGCAGAGACTGCTCGAATGGGAAGCTGCCAGCAATGCGGAACCGTTAGCGCAGACAGGCGATTGACACTGATACTAACCGATGTGAAACTAGAGGCTTCAAATTTATCTTGCCTTGAGCAACTAGAGCAATAGCCATTGGATAATCTCCAGGCTAAAGTTGGTCAGCTTTCGGGGGGGATGAACAAAAGGAATGAACGAACGCCGTAGCGGAAAGACCCTTTAATAATCAACTCTCTCGCGAGCACAAGACTCATGTCAATGTTGATGTCGGATTGACCCATGCCAACCTGAGGGAAATGAGCTGTGAACGATTCCTCTCAACTGTTTTGGAACTCACCTGCACGTACGTCCCTCCAAACTTCACGATGCGGATACCCGTCTGAATAGAAACCTCGGCGCCAGACGCGTCGATAACCAGATCAACAGCAGTGGGACCACGTTCTGAGACACCAAGTTGCTGCTTCAGCGCCGCTGCTGACCGCTTAGAATATGTGACACGGCTCTCGCCCTCCGCCATAGACGGTGGGTGATATACGTCCGTGGCAGCGTAGGATTTCGCAAAATCAAGGCGGTGGGCTGCGATGTCGACCGCGATGATACGGGATGCTCCAAGGGCCTTTGCGACAGCCATACAGAGGATCCCAACAGGACCGCAGCCAAAGACAGCAATAGATTGGTTTGCCCTGAGTGCCCCAAGTTTCGATACTGCGTGAACAGCAACAGACAACGGCTCCATCTAAATGGTTGAAATATGACACTGGAAGTTGTTCGTGTGTGTGAACTCTCACCATTGCACCATCTTCGAGGGTGAGGTGAGAGGGAAGTGGGTAAGCAAGATCAGAAGGAACAGCATAATAACGACCGAGTGTGCCATCATGGGGTGGGGTGGCGGCAAACTTGACATCGGGGCAAAGCTTGCAGGTGAAGAGCGTCAATCATTTGCATCTGAAGTACAACGGGTCTCTTGACCTGATATCTTCCCTCCTTGCAAGCATCACACTTTCTACATGTTGCCCCAGGCTCGATGGCGACACGGTCACCTGCTTTGAGGTGGGTCACAGAGGACCCGACTTGGGAGATAAACAATCAGCCTCTGTGACCATTGTTCAACGGTCAAGGTAATACCCTTGTCAATGACTCCAGATGACTCATGGCCGAGTACCTCACGGGTAGGAAAAATTAGCACGTGAAACGTGGGGTACCTTTAAAGGCGACAGACCATGTCAGAACCAAGAGGGAGTACATAGTCCCCGATTCTACCATGCACCAGGTAGTGAATCTTAAACAACGGATGAGATGCGATCAAAAACAACGCGATGAAGTGATGTTACATCAGATCCACAGATTCCTGTATCATAAATCGAATAGATCAGGTCTGCGACGATTGAGTGAAGGAGTCGACCCACCAGTCTTTTTCACTTCCACAAGTACATCGTGAGGACCGACTGATCTGGCATGTTAACGCATGTTGTGGACGGAGTAGGCGACCAAAACTCACTTTCTGGAATTGGGCGTTGCTCAAATTCGGTAGAATCAATCTTCTTGAGAACGAAAGACGCATTGTCTGAGGACATGTTGGACAATTGGCTGAAGGTAGCCCAAGGGTGATAGATATGCGGAGCTTTTCAGGAGATGCAAGTACTGGCCCATGTGGTATAAGACTATCCGGGCTGGACGGTCCGTATACGTGCTCAGATGAGCGATAATGGTGTGTTGTGTCCCATGCAAATACCTACACTGGCTCGAACACGCTGCCCTCCCCAGTGTGAGCACGATGCCACTGAAGACATTGTGAGTCCCGTAGCGGTAGTTATACTCTCCGCGCTCACTGACTATGATCGCTGTGGCCTATAGTCTATAGTGCCCACCGATTCAAGTTTCAGATTGAGATATGGACCGGTGGACGGAAAAAATTTAGAGTCGCTCGGATGCATAATCAGTTGTACCGAAGAATATTTAGGGCAGTGCTAAAAGGCGCTAGCGACTTGGATTTCTTAGTTGACGGTGAGACTGGGGAGTGCAACTGACCACCTCACGGTGGCCACTCTCTCTCACCGATATTTACTTTCTGGGAATGATCTTGACACATGTACCACCAAACGATCTCGATCTCGAGCACGCAATTTCATGCGTGAGGATAGCAGTCTAGATAGCCCATCAGCAAAACATTATTATTGTCCAAGAAAAAGAGTACTCGATTCGGTGACTCCTGCTATTCGATCCCAGGACGAAACAGAACAATTTCCCTCTCGAGACCAAAATTATCGAAAATTCACTCGTAAAGAAGAAAAGGAGGAACACACTACTATCCTCGGGAAGCTGAGCCCTGACCGGATCCTTTAGTTCGGGTCTCAGTCTCAGGCGTATAGGGCTCCACCATCGTGTTTAAATTCACGGTTGCATCGGAGTGTGACATGAGAAGTGAAACAATCGGAAGAGCGATAAATACGACGGGGTGGCATCGCAGTTACATTTATGAATATCTACTGCAAGTAGGATGGTGCGAAGACGCGAGTCTTGAAGGGGAAATGTAAGGACAGCATTCACATGAACCTGGGCAAGTTGAAGTAGGCGTAGAGGCGGTGATTAGATGATGATAGATAACCGTTGACTCAGGGCAGGCCCAACGAATATCTCAAAATCACGTCTGCGTCGCCATCTCAAACTCATCTCCCCTCTCTTCGTTTCCCCCATCCAACATGGTCTTGTCTAGCGTCCTTGGCTTCCCTCGCATCGGTACTCCTCTCTTCTTCGCTCGATCTAAATGTAAACTCATACAACACCCACACAGGTGCACTCCGTGAGGTCAAAAAGGCTGTCGAAGGCTACTGGGCGGGCAAGATCTCCGCCGCTGACCTCCAGAAGGCTGCAGCTGATGTTCGAAAGACTAGCTGGAACAGCCTCAAGGAGCGCAACGTTGACTTGATCCCCAGGTTTGTGGTTCGTTTTCTATATCAGTGTACATACCCATTCCTGGACAGCGGTGAATTTTCACTCTACGACCACGTCTTGGATCATTCCGCGGCTTTCAACGTCATCCCTAAGCGCTACGTCGGCCTTGGCTTGTCTGATCTCGATGTATTCTTTGCGATGGGTCGTGGTCGTCAAGCCGATGGCGTTGACGTTCCCGCTTGTGAAATGAAGAAATGGTTTGTAACTCGTTCGCTTTTTTTTTTCAATCATTCAGTTGCCATTTTGTAGGTTTGACTCCAACTATCACTACGTTGTTCCAGAACTCTCCGAGGAGACCGACTTCAAGTTGCTTTACAACAAAGCCCTTCAGGAGTACAAGGAAGCTAAGGGATTGGGAATTACTACTCGTCCAGTGGTTTTGGGGCCAATTTCTTACCTCGTCCTCGGAAAGGCTGCCAAGGAAGCATCAGCCAACTTCCAACCTATCTCCTTGCTGCCCAAGATTCTGCCCGTCTACAAGCAGCTGCTGTCAGAGCTCAAGGCTGCTGGCGTCGACTCGGTCCAGGTCGATGAGCCAATTCTTGTTCTCGACAAAGCTTCGGATCTTGACAAGCAATACGCTACCGCATATGCCGAACTAGCACCGGTTGCTCCCAAGATCGTGCTGACAACTTACTTCGCTCGTCTTGACTCCAACCTGAACTTTGTCGCCAAGCTTCCTGTCGCTGGCCTCCACATTGACCTGACTCGCGCACCTGGGCAGCTCGATGACGTTGTAGCGGCGATCAAATCTACCCGAATTCAGTTATCGCTTGGTGTTGTTTCTGGGAGAAACATCTGGAAGTCCGACTTTGCCGTCGCGATCAAGCAAGGCCAGGCGGCCGTTGCCACACTCGGTGCAGATCGTGTCATCATTGCAACATCGTCTTCTCTTTTGCACACACCCGTAACCTTGGCCAATGAGAAGCAGTTGACCGCGGAGCAGAAGGACTGGTTCTCTTTTGCATTGGAAAAGGCTGAGGAGGTTGCGAGTATCGCCGCCGTCCTCTCTGGTTCACAGGACCCGAAGGTGTCGGCAGCTCTAGAGGCGAACAGGGTTTCCATCGCTAAGCGTCGTGAATTCGAACGCACATCCGACGGCGCCGTCCGCCAACGCGTTGCTGCCATCACCCCTGATATGTATCGCCGCAAGAATCCGTTCGCCACTCGCAAGGAGGTCCAGGCTAAGAAGCTACAACTTCCCAAGTTCCCTACAACTACCATCGGTTCTTTCCCTGTGAGTGTTCTATCTTCTGCGACTAGACTGGCACTTTTCTTACGACTTCCCAAAGCAAACCAACGATATTCGTAGTGCTCGTGCCAAGCTCGGCAAAGGCGGGATAACTCCTGCTGAGTATGACGAGTTCATCAAAAAGGAAATACAGCTAGTCGTCGGCTTCCAGGAAGAGGCTGGGCTTGATCTTCTCGTTCACGGTGAACCGGAGAGAAATGACATGGTTCAATACTTTGGCGAGAAACTCAAGGGTTTCGTCTTCACCCAAAACGGATGGGTTCAGTCTTACGGATCTCGGTATGCGCCTCGCCTTGCATCGTTGGCTTGACTTGATGGACTCCTTGCAGTTACGTGCGACCCCCGATTATCGTCTCTGATGTTAGCCGCCCCACTGCCATGACCGTACAATGGAGCAGCTACGCACAAAGCATCACCAAGAAACCCATGAAGGGTATGCTGACTGGTCCGGTCACGATCCTAAATTGGTCGTTCCCTCGTGAAGACGTGTCACGTAAACTGCAAGCTCAGCAGTTGGCATTGTCACTCCGCGATGAAGTCGTTGATCTTGAGGCTGCTGGTATCGCTGCCATTCAAGTTGATGAGCCAGCCATCCGCGAGGGCGTAAGTTCACTCGAAAGATTAACGCGTGGGCTATCTGACGTCCACACCAGTTGCCTCTGCGTAAATCCGACTGGGACGCGTACCTGGAATGGGCCGTTGACACTTTCAGGCTTGCTACTGCCGGTGTTCGCGACGAGACACAAACTCACTCCCACTTCTGCTACTCCGACTTCGGCGACATCTTCCCCTCCATTCAACGTCTCGATGCGGATGTTATTTCTATTGAGTTCTCAAAGAGCGATATGAAGTTATTGCACACCTTCCAGCAATACGGTTACTCCAACCAGATCGGTCCCGGTGTCTACGATATCCACTCCCCCCGTGTTCCCAGCGAGCGAGAGATCATCGAGCGTCTCAAGGCCACCCTCGCTATCATTCCTGCTCATCTGATGTTCGTGAACCCAGACTGTGGTTTGAAGACACGTGGTTGGAAAGAGACCAAAAGTATGCCCTTCTTTCCCCTGCACCGTCCAGTAGACTGATTATTCGCAGCCTCTTTGGCAAACTTGGTCGCTGCTGCTCGTTGGGCTCGCGAGAATGCTTAAATCTTCCATTACTGCGCTTCAACAGCGCCCATGAAGTGGTTATTTCATGGCCTTCTCGCGCTAGGGGGGGTTTTGCACTTGACCTTGGGTAGTTGTGTTGCGATCATATCATGTCCGGTCCGGTGGGAATACCGATGGGACAGTGCAGATGGGTACTACTTTGTGGGCTTTGTGGGCGTCAGGTGTCTCAGGAGAGGCAGGAGCTTGACGTGGTTATGAGCGTAGTAGTCGGATTTCAACAATCCTTAATTGTATGTACTACACAGTGACTTGAATGCAAGACGTCCGTCAACGTTTGTCAGCCAGCTTTGGCCCCAAGTCAACTGTTGCACGTTGAACTATTCAGTTGTTGCTCGTATTTGGCAGAGGTGATCTAGTCTACCATGAGGGTATGGAGGTTTGATGGAACACACTACGATGAGTCTGATGTCTAGGTGAAGCTAGTAGATTATAAGATATCCGAATGGAATAAAAAGATGAAACGAATGGTGTCTAAGGCGATGTCAAGAGGGTCCCACTGTCCCAGGAAAGCCAGTGCAAAGACATCGAGTTGATAAATTAATCAGTGATCATCAACCAATTCATCATCCGCAGTCGAGTCTCGTGTATTTTGCAAGAAATCAACGGAGAAACGACGTTCGCCCTGCTGAGGGATTTCAGATTAAGATAAGGTGAGGTAAAGAGACAAGGAACTCACGCTCGGCAGTGATACGCTGGGGGCTTCGTTCCTTCCGCGCCCGAACAAGCTGAGTATCCTTGTTCGACCCTGTTGACGTTTTCTACCAAGATCTTCTTGTCCGGATGAATCGAGTGCTGTAGTTTCCGGTCCGTTCATCAACACCATTCCAGTCGAACTAGAATTCGCAGGAACGAGGGTCCTGGGAACACTTCCACTTGAAGATAATCTTCGTGGTACTAGTACGTGATCCGGTAGTGCCGTGGCGTTGACAACAGTCTTCTTTGCACGAAAAGTAAACTTCTTGGACGCGGGGCGGGAGTCGCTCTGCGGAGCGTTTTTGGATGCTATAAGCTTCGTCTTCGAAAAGAGTTCGCGTGCGACAGGGAGGACGGGAACGAGTGGTTGGTGGAACGCCATACGGACCCAGCCCCTCCAGGTAAGATCGCTGGGTAAGAATTCATCGACCAACTCTTCAAACTATGACGAGTGAGTGAGCCGTCATGCAGGATAGAAGAAGAGGCATACACTCCAAGTTTGGTTGCGGAATTCCAATGTGTGGGTGCGAATCCGCGCATCGCGACATTCGAAAGACTCTGCCTTCATTATGCTCAGTAGGAGATCGATACTAGTCGAAGAATTCAGTCGAGGTATTTCAGATTAATATCCCACCTACCTTGAGATTCTCACTAGAACGAAGGTTTTCTGCGAAGAACGTGTCTTCATTTCTACCGCGTCATCTTTACCAGGTCGGTCTTCTCGATTGGCCTTCCTGACACTCCGGGAATCCTCGTTGATATTCGAATCTGGTACTGCAGTTTGGCCAAAGGAAGTCTCGATTGGTGTCTTCGCAGATTCGGCAGCCGCGCTACGTAAATCGGTAAAAGATCGAGAAGTTCCCAGTTTTCGCAGATTGGGCGAAAGCCTATTCGAATCCAATGATGCACGAGATTTCTGTATCAACAGAGTCGACTCCAAGGAAGATCTGGGAGGAGGTAGCTCCGAAGGACCATACAATTCAGCTGAATCACGGTTTACGCGCGGGCTATCTCTCCTGTTCCTACCCCGCCGAGCGGGCCATACGTATTCCATGATACGCTGGCCAAGGCGTGCATCGAGCTGCAGGCGGATGGGATGAAAGTCGAGTTGGAATTTCTCATAGATCGTGATTCCGCCGACTGGCGCAAGCACCATCCAATCAGCGTCGAGGAAAACATCTCTCTGTCATGTAATGAGAACGGAATCAGACTGTATCAAGAACGGAAAGTACCTTGCAAAGTGGGTGGTTAGAAACCTCCTCGTATTTCGAGACAATTTCGGTCCAAACTGCATTTGGAGACCCATCGAAAGCCAGCAGGTCACCAACTGTCAAGCGGTTGGCAATGGAGCTATCCTGTTTGCTCAGCCATGAAAAGTCTATGCTGCGCACAGCAAGTTTTGCCAGCAACTCTCGATTATCGTCCAACATTTTCCAAGAGATTTCCGACGAAGAGGCCTCTAGAAGCAGGGCAGATTTCTGGTCTGAGTGACCGTCAGTCCTGCTCTGAGCCACCCGTATCGCATCAAAGATTAGGTTGAGCTCTTCTACTAGTTGGAAGATATGAGCTTTGAGCTTGAGGACCTGCAACGCCTTCTGGGGACGGTTATCCGAAATGTGGTGACTGACATCGTTGTGTGTCTCGAGCACGCTCCTGAGACGACACTGAAGGTCAGAAACGACGCTAGCGACGGACCTCAAATCCGTGAAGTCATATGCGAAAAGCAGCGTTTCCAGCCTCTCATGCCGTGCTTTATGCGCGATATCGGAGAATAGGACGAGATGTGTGATGATAGTGGAAATAAACTGGAAATGCCGGTCGTTTGCCGACACGGTAAAGCGGGGAACATGGATTTGCACCAAGTCCTATTTTCCAAAAAAGTCAGCATCATATCGCAAAGCCAATGAGAGCACTCAACGGTGTCGTTCTGCAGATGAGCAGACCTTCCTCTATGCGTCTGCTCCGCCTTCGAATGAACAGAAGAAGTGATGTTGTTCCGAAGTCTGAGTCGATTGAACCGATCATAGTGGCAGTTAGCGTTAGTTTGAGGAACGATTCGGTCAAAGGAATCGCTTTCGCAACGATAGTCCAGCAACACTT
>JBBPOC010000754.1:0-13947 GCA_038091235.1 Tylopilus rubrobrunneus | reverse complement strand
TTGATACGGTGTGTCCGTCTCACCGTCTCACTGTCGCACTCATTTCTTACTTTGCTAGGACGTTCCTGGTGCCGGTAGACGTCGCCTGGTGTGGCCGTCTCGCTGCCCCGAGTAACAGCGTCAACGAGTTCCTCAATTGCACCATGAACAAAGACAAAGGTAAAGGGGAAGCTGTAACTTTGCCAGAAAGTCCGGGAAAGGAGAAACGCTTGCAAAGCACAACCTGTCTCCCGGCTGCGACTGCTACCAAGACTTCATGCTGCATCACGGATAGATCAGCAAAGTCATCTTCGCATGATAGCACCGCCCACGTGACGTAGCAAAGCGGGGCACCGACCGGAGCCCAAAGTATACTACACAAGAGAAAAGAGCGGTAGAGGAATACGAAATGATTTACATGAGTCATTTCACTTGTGAAGTGGACGCTGGATCTACGTCGCGGGACATCACTGGCCGTCTGACGTCAAAATGCGAAGCAAAGCCCGTTTGTTGCAACAACACGCACTTTGTAAGCGTCTCTTGCTCGCACCGAGTTTTCTCGGGACGTTGAACACGTTGCTTCATAGGATGGCCTCATTAACGTGGGATGCAGCCCAATTCGTACTCATTACGAGTGGAGGTAAGCCACTATATTCATTCTATCCATTCGTTTACTTATGTAGCCTTACCCATTCCTTAGTCGGTCGTTCCAACACGTAATATATATCACGCATGCGAGCGGGATTCGATGGACCGCCCCCGATTTACACCTTCGCCTCTTGATGTTCAACCCCTTGCGATTCCAGCTTTGACTTCTACATCGCCCGACGAGATTTGGCTGCCCATCGTCGCTTGTCCAGCCGACTTTCCCTTGAATCTCGTAGGCCGGGGATTCAGACGCCATTCCAACTCACGGACATGAAAATCTATTTTTTTCCACTTTGAACGCGCCGTCGAGCAGCTCGTCCATCATCCAACAACTCGACGCTCATACTTCGCTCAGAAACCGTCAAGTGAGACGTTTTATGACGCCAAAGATACCCTCTCGAGCGATCTCAAATCTCACAGGCCCGTCTACAACATCCATCGCAAACTCCTCCCTCGTAGACCGGGTCGCGATGCTCCCTTGGAGCGGCGCTGCACCGTATACGCGCCCTCCAATGACACCTTTCGCGGTGCACCATACATGCTCGTGCTGAGCCCTCTCCTTCCACTCGGTGCGTCTCTGCCCTACCGGCAGCCTCCTATCCGGCACCTCGCGTTTCGCTCCATCCCTTTTACTCCCTCGATCTTGGGCATAGAAGCAGTCGTACTGCCCGATACACCCTTGGATCTCAATTCCAGACTCTATCGCACGTCGCTGGCTCTCCTCGAGACTCTTCATCGATACGACTGAAGTGCGATGACGCATTAGTAGAAGCGTGTCAAACACGACTGTGTCATCCCGAGGGAGGCCTATCAAGATCTCTACCTCGTTATGCGAGAACGATACAAGTACTTGATGTCCGAGTGGAAGGAGTCCACCGACTGGCTTAAGCATGTATTCGAGGTGATTCAAACGATGGACATGTATCGACGGATAACTGATACCTGGTGGCAGGATATCTCAGGCTTTTGCAGGCACAGAATATCCCTCAGACGGCAGCATATCATCGCACGATGTCCGTGGAAGGGCTCGCCTGGTGGTTTCCTGGATCTTGGGTAAGTCCGGGAAACGCGTCGCCGCCTCCCACCTGGACTCATCATCAAACAGATGCGGAAATTGTTGGATAACTGCGATGCTTGTCAAACGGTATGCGGCCGTAACAGCCACCGATTACTTAATCACATAGTACATCAAACTTCCTTCGTACAGTAGTTTTTCTTCTTCAAGTTTAGAGACTGCTAGAGGGTTCGACAGGTACGTACTTACACTACACAATATCAGAGACTACTAGAGGGTTCAACAGAAATGGCCTCCTCACGCACATCCTTATTTCCGAGGGTTATCGTGGGCATGGCATCGACCTTCGGGCACGCGCTTCCTGGGACCACTACTCTGAGCACACGCGCACCGCCTTACACGTACACGCACTCGATCCGACGCAGTATGACCAAACCACAGCGGAAGACAAGCCCATCCTCATACCCTATCTCCAGTCCGGCGCATTCCTCATCGGCAATCACGCCGACGAACTGACACCTTGGATCATTGCGACCGTTGAGCACGCATCCGGGTACCTCTCTATCCCATGCTGCGCCCGGTCTTTCGACGAGTGGTTCGCACGTGCATCGACCGGCACCACCTTTGTCGGCCTGACTGACATTATTGATGACGACGCGTTTGCGGATGGTTTGGACCTGGGCAGTGAAAGTAGTCACCAGAGTCAGTATTCAAAGTATAGAATTTGGCTAGCCAAGTTGAGTCATTGGATGGGATGGAGATTGGGGTGCGACATGCTGCGCATCCCGAGCACACGAAATTGGGTTATCATCGGTATGTCCATCGAAATCTTTGCGACTTATGTCAAACCTAAGTCGAGAGAGACTTAACTAAAGACGACCAAGTCTACGTAGAACGAGCACTAGGCATCATCCAGGACGTAGTGAGGGGAAGTGCATTCAAGGCTCGGACATCAGAGGGTAAAGCAGGTGAGCATTAGGAAATGCATGTCACTACGTCGGCGGAGTAATGAAGAATTGAAAAGAATTATTGTTCTCGTGCGCCCTCCTCCGATCTTTTGCGTTCTTCCAGCAACTCCTTCAACCCTGCCAAACTGACGCTACCCTTACACTCCCGCTCTTCCTCGTTGGTGACATACTCGTCCTCGTCCTCGCTGTCATCTTCGTCATCTTCGTCATCTTCGTCATCTGGATCCTGAGGAAGATTACCAAGTACCCCGCCAGAACAGTCCCCGAGCCTCACGTGCATCCTTGAGCATTTGTTCCACCACCTCGCCCACTGTTCAAAGCAGCCCTTCTCAATGCAGCTCACAGGCGATATGAATGTCTTTCGTCCTTTTCGATGGTTCGGCCCCCTTGCTTACGGAGCTCGTTCTTCGGGGAGTGTCTGTCGGTTGGGACCGACCATGGATCGCGGTTGCATCGAATCTGACGGTGCTCGGGTTGGTCTCTCATCCGGAACACGTACGCCCATCCTGGGCTGAATTCGCTACTATCCTGCTAGGGACCCCCGTTCTCCAGACGCGTGTCAGGTCACGGAATCGATGTACGTAGAATGGATTCAAGGTGTTTCTCTCGTATACTGATTCAATAGTCATAGATCGGACTATAGCCATACAGTTCCATTGTCGCGGACCTCGCGTGGCAATACCCGGATGCGGACATCGTTGTCCTCTAATTCCTCTCGATCAGTTATTGCATCGCCTCCCGCCACTCCCACGCAGTGCTACCGTCACCGCGATCCGATGCGTTTTCGACGCCCATCCATTCCCTCCAGCGTGTCGTCATCTCCGCTCACTCATACCGCACCACCGGCACCGCCCAGCTCTTCCGCTCTCCCAGCCTCGTCTCCCGCATCTCCGCAGCGCTCCTTGCGGACCCGATCTCCTTTTGGCTCCATCCCCCCGACGTGGCGCTTTGTGTACCGCGCGCGTGGACTACCAACGAGTGGATGATGCGGTACTTTGCGAGCCGGGACCCAGGTGCGCCGCGCACCCGCTCGCGGCACTTTTTCTGGCCGGGGAACGTCCTATGGAAGGAAGATCTCGTCGACGGGGTCGTCACGGCCGCACTGAGCGGGCAGGATGAAGTAACCGACGCGAAGGCGGTGCGAAGATATCTGACAGATAAGGACGAGGCGAAGGTGTATTAGAGAAGAAGGCGGTTGGAGGTGGTGTGTTATCCGGAATTGGACTATGCGATGATTTAATGCTAGGGAAAGAGGTGGAGGCGGTTGATGAGCGTGTTGGACAGGTTCGTCTGCATTCCCATGGTCCGGCACGATGTCGGAGTCACGGGCATTCCCTCTGCCATAGACGACTTTGGGATGGATGTCGGTATCACTACCTATCACTACGTCCCGTTCTTGCCTGTGCCTGCACCACGTGCGTACATCTCTTCGACTGATTTGCCACTGCCTTCTCCGATCAGCTGACGCATTCCTAATGCATTTTTATAGCTCCACTTGCCCCAGATGGACCAAGTCTGCGGTTTAACCTCATGGAAAACGTGGTGTTGTCGACAACAGGTAGCTTCGACGAGCTCTTTGTGCACATGCGCGAACATCACGAAGAAGGCTTTTATGCAAACGCAACGACATCCGCGATCAATAGTACGTACATCATCCTATCGCTCGTCGGCCCTTCTTCCACTGCCAACCGCAACGGCAGACACTGCGAGCTGCTTCGGGTAGTTCTGGTTCGTCGAGCACCACAATCGTGGCGTCGTCCACGCCGATACCGCCCAAGAAGATGGCATCTAGCCTGTAAGTAATCGTCGAAACGCGCATGCTTGCACGGCTTCTGACGATTATCGTACTTATCGCATCCGATCTAGGTCGCTATCTGATGGTGATTATTCATCCCCGGCTCTATCATCACTCGGTCGCACGTACGCAAAAGGCTGCAAACCCGGCAATTTCAGACGCAACCTCCCCCCGTAGAAATGTATACGTCAACACACCACTCTCCGCATGGTATCCTTTTGGGAGGACCGTCCATCAATCGCAGGGGCCCATGCGCTCGCGGACGGCCCTCAAACCGTACACGTATCCGGTCCCGTTGGACTCTGGCGGAGAACAACAGACCGCGATGCAGACGCACCCGCCCACGCCCCTCTCCATAACTTTGTATTCGACACATTTTGCACCGCCTCTGCAGCCTGTCGATCGCCGCGTTCCGGGTATGGCAAGGGCCGGCGAGGACCATCGATACTTTTTTCGCGCGGTGTCAGGCCCAGTTGAATGTAAGCATGGGGCCTATGCTGATCTTGTTTTCGCGTTTCCTTCAACACCACCGCCCGCGTTGATGGAGGGCCGCAAGACTCATTCGAGGGACCGTCGCGACAAGCTCTGACTTGGGCGACTTGCGCCTGTTGGCCTCGCTGCCCCCGATCCCTGAGGCGGTTCCCCAACGCGCATGGTCGTCACCGCATTGGGAGAACGGGGAGTTGACACCTCCATTTGCGCTTCTCGACGGTCTTATTCCCTGGGACATTGGTGTGCTCATGTTGCACTAGGGCATTGACGTTATGAATAAAACTTCATGTAGGCAGCGTCGTTGCTAAAATATCCGAACCTTGTCACACTAGGTCCTTGGTGAGCTCATCGCGTTATTTACTGTTATGTGTCCAATGCTTACATAGGGCGGGATCGTAGTCATTACCATTTTCGGGTTCACGCCACCGCAGAGAGTGGTCACAGCCCGCCTCTGTCACACCCTCTAGGCGAGCGCACTGGGTATTTAAAGGCAGCCCAAGTGACCCATCTGTAGGCTCGTTCCTTTCACTCCAACTTCTACTTCCTCTCATGTCCAACGTCAGTCGCTCTTCCTCGCGCTCCGATGAGGAGTCTTCGTCCACTGGACAGAAGCGTTCACGATCGAACGCACTGCAGATCGGACCCAGGAAGCGACCGTATGTCCCCCAACTCGTTTGAATGCTTCCACTCCGTATCGACACTCATTTCACGACAGAACTCCCCAAGACCCATTGGTACACCACGGACGCCACTTTGGGCGTGTCGTTCACTCTTTTTGTAGCGTCCAGACATTGCTAACCAATGGTATCGCCATGACGGGCGAGCTCGGTGAGAGAGAACTGGAAACGTTTTCGGAGCCGTAAGTATCTTCGGAACATCAGTCTGGGCACTTGATAAAATCCCCCATAGTGAAAGAAAGGAGTTTGGCGTATTCTTAGAATTGTTGAAGCTGGTGCCTTCGCTCGAAGGGCGCCTCATGTCTTCCTCCGAAGAGGACGTGATTGTTATAGCTGAGATGGTCAGTCTATGTATGTTACAAACTGTCCAATCGTTTGATTACTTGTAGATCCAGAAAGGCGCCAACGGCGCCAGGGCCGACGACACGAAAGGGATGAAGGCTGCCATAATCGACTGGATCACACCAAAAGGTCAAACCCTCAACCCTCATATCCCGCGTAACGTAAAATCCGGTCGAGGATTTCACCATGAGCGCACGGGAGCGTTACTCTGTCCTGCTGGTTATGACTGGGCAAATGTGGAGTACGTGTTTCGGTTCGGATGACCTGTTCCCGTAATGACTTCTCCGCAGAATGAAGGAGAAACTGCGCAGTGGACAGTTCCAAGTCGCGGGCGATCAGTGGCCCATATTCTTGTATGCAAGCTACACTTATGATGCCGAAGATCCGTGGAATGGCTTGTTGCGTAGTGGGATCCTAATCTCAGTAAGCCACGTTTTTTTTTTGTTCGAATACTGATTGATCGTGCATTTGCAGGCCTACAAGCATATCTTCACCTCTCCAAGTTCCGTTGACGTCGATGAGCCAAAGGCAACGCGTTCGTGCAACGCTCGCATCCACGGCATGCGCTCTGTCACCAAAGCATCGATCGCCTACGTTGCCACACAAGTAAGTATCTTGTTTGATCCCGTCATCACTTCAACCAACAATTCACTTCTCATAGGCACGTTTTGCGCTGACGGCGGCTCAGGTCTTCTCACGAACTGACCTTACGACGGACTCGGAACGATTTTATAACAGTATCATCGAACTCCTCCAGGACCCAGATGAGAAAGATGAAGTTGAACAGCTTCTGACGTGGTGGAACAGGTAAGCTTTTTTGTTCGTCCATTATTGTCACAAGAACATGTCGCTGGCGGCCAGCGTGTCCTGCGTAATCGCATCACCCGCTCCGTCTGCCGCGTCTCCTCTCCCGTCTGCGTGCGCCGCGTCGCGGGTGTCGTCGCGGGTCTGATGCCGTCTTCGTCGTGTCGCCACTTCAGGTAACCCGCGTCGGGAATGGGTCATCGCGCGTCAGTTGCTGCGTCCTGTCTGTGTCGTCTGTTTGCCCTCGAGCGTCGTTGCACGTCGGTAGGCGGTTTGGTGATACGATTGATACGCGGCATGGCTGAGGGTTTCCCTTGTATTAGCTATGCTCATGCTGACACTTCTTAGGCAGATTTTCCCAAGCAGTGCTGAGAGTACGCGCTTGCCTTCCAAGAACAGTGCGCTGGCAAGGATTCGTCAGAAACGAGTGGAAATCAAAGCTAATGCTGCTGCAGCCGCAGCACCCATGCCCGGTGTAGGTGGCTCCTCCACTCGGGCTTGAGGTTCTCATGCTCGATATTATTGGTGTTGTTATTGCTAGTGTCTTTTTTACTTTTACTTCGCACTATTTTGCTTGCTACTACGGTTTGGTATCACATAGATAGATTGAATGGCAATAATTTTCGTGCTGTGAATTATTTGGTCAATTGTGTCACCTGTGTTATCAAAGTGACTCTTTCTCTTAATGCTAATGACATTGTGACACCACTCATAACCTGCCCCTGACAGAGAGTGATGCTCAGAGATACATTGCTGGTGCTAATGACAAAGAGGTGACATTGTGTCATGACTCTGCCAGTAGTTTGATGGTAAGGTCATTAGGTCTGATATCCAATCATGATGATAAGATTTGACTTGCAGATCTTGATGGTAAGGTTGGGAGTTCTGGTATGCAATGGTAGGATCTAACTCACAGATATTGATGGTAAGGTTAGGATTTCTTGTGCTGCCTACAATCACCATTGACTCAGTGGTCTTGATGGCAGGGCCTGTAGTTCTGAGATACAGTGGTAAAATCTAACTTGCAGATCTTGACTGTAAGGTCCATAGTTCTGAAACTTGATGGTAAGGTAGGGAGTTCTTGTGCCTGTGATCACCACCAACTGGGGGACACCTATGGTCACTGTCTACTGGCTGATACATGTGGTTATCACCAACTGGATGATGCCTATGTTCACCACTGACTGGGTGGCACATTATGGTCACTGCCTACTAGGTGATACATGTGATCACCACTAACTGGGGGACACCTATGGTCACTGTCTACTGGCTGATACATGTGGTTATCACCAACTGGATGATGCCTATGTTCACCACTGACTGGCTGACATCTTATGGTCACTGCCTACTGGGTGATACATGTGATCACCATTAACTAGGGGACACCTATGGTCACTGTCTACTGGCTGATACATGTGGTTATCACCAACTGGATGATGCCTATGTTCACCACTGACTTGGTGCTGGTAATGGTAATTTGAAGATCCTCAGTTTCAAGACATGATGGCAAGATCTAATAGTGAGATCTGGATGGTAAGGACTAGAAGTATGATAGGTTTGATCTATGCTGTCAACACTTCCAGAGCATATATAGCATGATCAATGTGTGTATCATTGTGATACATCCTATAGGGTTTTATTGTATAGGTAAATATATATATGGTATTACTATTTCCTTTAAATTTACCTGATGGTGGTGACCTCGATCCTCGATCTATTCTCCCCGTCCGGCCTTCCATACTCGCCTCTCCCTCTTCCGCCCAACGTTCCTCCGCCCTCCACCACCCGGCCCGCGACCGTGCTCCATTGGGACACCGAGAAGGACAACCTCGTATTCGAACTGGACCCTCACACCCGACACCGACTCACCCACCGAAGTCAGAACCGGATACCCCACCCACGGTCAACGGGAGGCACAAGCAACCTGACTCTCCCTCTCCCTCCTCTCCACCGTCTTCCTCTTCTGTTCCCCTTTCGCCCGCCTCCTCCACACCAAGGGAGTCGGCCTTCTGGCGCCTACAGCCTCACGCTCGCCTTCTCGAGCCGCCCTACCTTCATCCCCCCGCCGCCCGCCCCCAGGCACAGTCGAACCTCCTCTTCCTCATCCACCACAGCCCGTCAGCTCGATCTCTCACCCCCGCCCCCCTGCTCTCCTTTACAGCCGCGTTCTTTCCATCAACTCCTATCATGAGTAGTAACCTTCCATAAAACACATAGCCAAGGACTGTTTAACCACCACTTGCGCCTTGGTCAATATTATGGTCTTCTCACCCACATGCTTCCGGAGCCCCACCCTAGACACACACAACACCGTCTGAGTGGCTCCTGTCCCTCTAGTCACCGTTTTGTCGTTATCGATGGCCCTCATCTTTCTCCCATCGAAAGCCGCTTCGGGCTGAACCACGAAAACTTCAAAATCGCCCGATGTCATCCCAGAAACCATGTTCGCGAGTCTCCCCGCGTGCGACATGATGGATAGTATCTTTTCCTCGTACTTTGACGAAAGCTTGGACGTTGCGTTGTGGTGCGCAGTGAAGCCGGCAGCCATGACGATATCGATGAGCCCAGTTATGGCGTATCCAAGTGGAATATCTGGGTTGCTGACAGGAGTGGGTGAGACGTAAGTGCGTGTGAGGGACCTCCAACGTCCGAATATAGCTTGTGTTTCTGATGCCGGGATTACTTGATTGTCAGCGGGAATCTTTGATCAACTCTAACCATCTTACCTGCTCTCCGCATTCGTCGTCGAAAAACGCATTGAGTCCTGGATCGATGGTCCGGAAGGATACAATACGATGAAAGAGATGCGAAAGAAACCCCTGAAACGCGATTTGAAGATACAACGCCACATCTTCGTTTTTTGCTGTCGCCAACTGCCTAATCATGGTCTGGCCGATCCGATTGACACAATCTTAGCTGATCGCGCGTAGATGCGAGGACGATCACGAGCAGATTGCACACGATCAGCGCGACCGCCGTCTGTCAACGCAGCACGTCAGCACAGCGCCACGCGTGCGCATGAACGAGAGCGAGATCGCGGGGGGCAAGCTCAGACGCACCTTGACGTGGCCGATGACGATGATCCCGTTCGAGTGCACCGAGAAGAGCAGGGTGGATTGAAAAATCGATATCACGGTGATCAACAACGACGCCGAGAATGCCGAGTACACCATGACCCGCCGTCGATAGTTCATCTTTGTCTTTCGCAGGACATAGATCGGGAGCACGACCAGCGACGCGTCCGAAATCACGTCCGCTACAAGGGGGGAGGAGGTCGCGCGATGAGACCTCGGCGCGCACACACACACGGAGGGGGGAAAGAACACGGACTGATGAGTTGAGAGAGCCCGACCGAGGCGGCGATCAGGCAGTTGCTCTTGAGGCAGACGTGGATCCGCTGGCCTATCAGCGCGGCCCACATGACCAGGAAGGAGCAGCCGATCACGAACGCGATGCGGCGGAACTGCTGCGACGGGTTCGCGACCCGCACGATCGAGAAGAGGATGCTCGTCCGACATGCCCTACAGGGACGCGCGTCTGTCAGCGGGGGGCACGGCCGTGTGATGGGAACACCCACCAGAGCACGCAGGCGAACCCGATCGCGGCCATCCAGTTGGTGACGGTGTCGATGGGGGGCATCACCCCCTGCGCTGAGATCGGACACGGGTTCATCCAGCGCTCGATCAAAGAGGGGTAGGGAACGGGGCGCATACCTGTCGCGGGCGCCTCGAGCCAGGTCGCTACCAAACAGACCACGTCCACCACGAGCGCGAACGCAGCGAACGCGTCTTCCCACCAAAAACAAGCCCTATACCAGCGGTACGTCAACCGAAAGACCGTACATGCGATCGCGACACTGTGAAATGAGCATGCGATGACTATGAAAAAAAGGCAGGGAACGGCGCAACAACGAAAAAAAAAAAAATAAGAAAGAAAGAAAAGGACCAGGTCGACGCCACTGTCAGTACACGCCGAAAACAACGAGACGCTGCCCCACGCACTTTTCAGAGTCAGGCTCCAGGGAAAGAGGTTCATGGATAAGTTCAAGTCGGTCAGATTCACATCGCAGACGAGTCCAGGGCACCCGGGCCAGCCTTAAATGCACAAGGGACGTGCCCATCCCACACGGATCTCGCACGTTCCCCATTTGTCGTGGTTTGATCATGACGGCATCCCGGTGGTCTTCGACCATCAACGGGGCTCTTCACTGAGTGCGTGAACGGTTGAGCCTGCGGGGGTGTCATGGTCAGACTCAGGCCGCGATCCACGCTCTCGGGGACCTGACCTGGTCGAGAACTGCCTCTCAGAAAGACCACCGAGGGCTCTACCGGTACTGTAAACGTCGTAAGCGCTGCATTGACAACCGGCACCCTGGACCGGGTCACGGGTGCAATGTTCCAAGAATCATCATTCTTGGTAGGCAAACCTTCGCATCCTGTCGGACCCGGCAAAGGCAGAGTCACGAGCCAGGTTCAAGTTCGGCTCTCCTTTAGGGCCCAACTCAACTTCTTGAGCCTAGGACGGACACCAACATGTCAGAAACGCGGCTGCAGCGCGGAGTCGCGGGGAACGTGGAGACACGTGGATTCCTTGTTCGTCGCTCAACTCCGCGGGGATGGGAGAAGCGAGAGATTGGTGGCTTTGCAACATGGTCGACTCACCTTTTGGCACGCTTTACGTATCACCGTTTTACCCATCCCTTGTCAGTCTGGCGTCCCGATGAGTCTAGCGATTTTAGTGGACACTCACTCTTTAGCCTGGGTCTCCTCTTGAGGGGAAATGTTTTGCTTGGGGGATCCACCAAAAGGGTCCACTTTTTGAACGAGTGGAGCACACCACAGGGTAAGTAATTGCGTTCAGGGCTGTAGAGTTCGTATCCCCGAACACGGCCGTACCTGACTCTATTTTCCCATAGTGTCGCTTCGCATCGCTACCACGTTGCACTGCACGCTGATTCAGAGGTCATGCGTGCAAAGTGTCGACGATGAGCAAAGCCAAATGACCAATGCAACGGTATCGCGTCGCGGTGCGTGCAGGCAGCGTACCGATCGGACATTCAGGGTCATCGCACGCTGTTCACTATGCTGGCACGTCGTGGAAAATAAAACACGAAAATAACGATAACGTTACACACATGATCAAATGCCAACCACTGGTACTGGGGGGCAATGTTGAACGCCCCACGTCAAAATGAAATCCGCTCGTGATCGTTGAATCTTTGCCGTCAACCCAAGACGGCGCCGGGGATGCTCTATGCGTGCCCCATCATCAATCGTCCTCTTCGATCCCCGCGGGTCGTTTGATCGTAGACACGTCGGCACCCGGCAAGGGCCACTTGCGGGCAAACGCGACAACGTCTCGGCGCAGGTCCTTGACCATCTTGGCCCCGACCTTGCCCTCGCTCTCGGTAGTCGCCACCCGGATGAAGTCCTTGAGCATCTTCGAACCAGCCTCTTTTTGCAACACGAGCGAGAGCTGGACGGCACGGTGCAGGAGCTCGGCCACGATCTTGATGTCCTTTTCCATCATGTCACGCGACGTTAGCGCGGCGGTACCAAGACGGATACCACCAGGCGTTTGTGCGGAGGCATCCCCAGAAACGGCGTTCTCTGAAAGCGAAACTCTCGTCACGACAAGTGGCGTAGGGCATGCGAACGACACAACGTACTGTTGATGGTAATGCCGAGAAGGTCACACACTTTCTCGATCTTGCTCCCAGTCAGTCCAAGAGGTCGGAGGTCCCAGAGAACGAGGTGGTTATCAGTACCACCCGTCTGGAGTTTGTACCCACGTTCGATGAGATAGCTCGCCAGCGTTCTGGCATTGGCGATGACCTGACGTGCGTATTGCTTCCACTCTGGCTGGGAAACCTGCAGGAGTGCGGTCGCGACGGAAGCAATCGCCTGCCGGGAAAAACATTATGAGATAACAAGGGCATGTTGAAAAACAGACGAACATGGTTATGCGGGCCACCTTGGCAGGCGGGGAAAACAGCTTCGTTGACGCGCTTCTCGAGGTCAGGCGCGTTTTGACAGTCTTTCCTGAAGAAGATCAAACCTGCGCGTGGGCCGCGAAGCGTCTTGTGACTATAAATGAACTCAGCTCCTGATTCTCGACGACGCGTGCGGGTACTCACGTCGTGGTAGTGACAACGTCACAGTGCTCGAACGGGCTATTCAGTTCTTGTGCTGCAATCAACCCGCTCGTGTGGGCGATATCGGCCATCAGATAAGCACCCTCCTTGCTACAAATGGCCTTGAGCGCAGCGTAATCCCAGTCCCGTGGGTAAGCGGAAGCACCGCAAATGATCAAACGGGGCTTGAATATCTTGGCCTGCTTGTCCAAGGCGACGTAGTCGACGAGTTGCGTGGAAGGATCGAGACCATAAGGGAAAGACTGGAAGTAGATGGAGGACGCGGTCATCTTTTTCTTGGCCGTCTGTGGAAAGCGGGTCAACGGCGTGAACGACAAAGTGCCGGCGATGGGGAACGCACGTAGTAACCATGGGTGAGGTGTCCACCGTCAGGCAGACCCAGTCCCATCAGTCTGTCCTGGGGCTGGATCAACGCGGTCAGAGCCGCAAAGCTACGGAGAGCGAGTCAGTGCGTCCACCCGAATCATGACAGTGACGCAACACACTTGGCGGTCTACAGATTGGGATTAGCCTGGAATGTCCAGCCGAATAGAAACGACGTACGCTACCAGAATAGGGCTGGACGTTGACGCCCCATTTCTCTGGATCGAGGTTGAACGCTTCCAAGGCACGCTTGCGGCACAGGTTCTCGAGCTCGTCGATCCACTCATTGCCACCATAGTACCGGGCCCCGGGAAGGCCCTCGGAATACTTGTTGGTCAAGATGGAACCATTCGCCTCGATGACGGCACGACTGGTCAGGTTCTATGGCAGGTCTGAGCGATTCAAGCAAAAAAGAGAGCGAGAAAAACGAGCCTCTGAGGCGATGAGTTCGAGCCCAGAATACTGCCTCCAAGTTTCCTTGTCGATGATGTTCTGGACCTGGGGGTCGATCTCGGAGAGGGGCGCATAGAGAACCTTGTTCTAAAGATGCGGTGTTAGAAGACGATCACGTGTGACGAAGAAGGAGAAGAGCGTACAAAGGCGGGTGTGGCCATGAGACGAGCTCTAGTGATGAGGCGAGGAAGGACAGGACGAACAAGGGAAGCTAGTAACATTTCTTTTCTTTTGGTCTAGCAAATTAAATTTACGGA
>JBBPOC010000753.1:0-13948 GCA_038091235.1 Tylopilus rubrobrunneus | reverse complement strand
CCCGTCCGCAGCATTTGGATCATTTGTCTGACAGCCTCGTCCTCACTCCCACTTTCTCCAGATTCTGCTCCTACCAATCGATCGCCTTCCAATTTGCCCAGTCGCATGGAACTTCGAAGGGACTTTTGGCGAGAGGCTGGGATGACGGTTTGTCCTACAGATGTAGAAACGGGACCACTGGCATGGGACTTGTCGTATGCTGCTGCCATGTGGTCCGCTCGAAAATGTGACAACGGCGACTGCCTGATAGACTGGAGCTCGTGAAAATCATTGTTAGCTCATGAATGCATCGCAACTCTCGAAACTCACGCTCTCGGGCTGTTCGTCATCAAGATCATGCGCAGCTAATGCTTTCGCGGTTCCAGCTCCAATGGCATGTCTCTTCTTGTGATACTCCAGAGCAATTTCGCGGTGATGCTGTGCAGTATCGTAGTCGAAGGCTTCCTCCAATGGCTCATTATCTGATAAATGGTCGACACTTGATGAAGAATCGTCTTCATTCAACAGATCACTTCCCGCGTGTGGAGAAAGATTGCCAGCTGAGGGAGACTCATCATCTGAGTCTGCGTCGGGATGGGGGAGAGAAGTGGCGGTTGTCGTGGGGTGTCGCTCCACTACATGCATTTTCATGGGATACTTCTGTGCCTCTGCCGTACTCACCAAAGGTATGCGATTTTGTGCACGCAATCTACCTGGAGTAATGTCACCCCAGCCAGGTTGGCGTACTGACATTTGATCCCTTTCGTTGTCTTCCATGGCTGGCACGTCTGCAAAGGAAACACATTTCTTCGTAACCGAAGACGCAGTGGGCTGAGGCTTTGAGCGTGCATCCTCATCTCGTTCATCGTCTCCCATTCCTTTGGAATTCCGGACGAGGGCCTGTCCCATCTTCTTTTGCAACTCTCGGGTTGCCTTCAAATGCGCCAATTCAGCCTTGGCCGACTCCTTTCGATTTCTAATTGCTTCCTTTCGTTCTTCTTCCGCGTCTCTCTGCTCTTTTAGCTGCAGCAAACGTTCTTCTTCTTCGAGCAAATCGAGAACACGATCGCGCTCCCGCCGCCGCCGCTCCTTTTCATCGGGTGGTAAAAGTGACCAGGGGATCAACTCTGCCTCTGAGATATAAGCGGACGGAGTGCCCGTTTGAGAATCCTCGTTGACTGGTTCGGTAATGTCGACGACAGGCAGGTCGTCTTCGTTCAGGAGCTATATTTGAGAGTCGGCCACCAGGTAATCTATGTTTCCATGGTGCATGTACCTGGTTGGGCTGGTCATCTCGTTCCGAGCCGCGATTTTCATCGTCTCCTAAAATCTCCTTGATCTTTTCGGACAATTTCCGTACTTGTTCTGCGGATAATTTGGCAGCTGAGGATGGGCTGCCGCTGGCGTGACCCAGAGAGCCGAGCAGGCCCTGTAAGGCTAACCAATGTTTGGTGCGAAACAAAGACGGTGTACTCGGTATGCTTACCTTCTCTTCTGCTGGCATCGAGGTCTTTGGTGTCTCCGATGGTGTTAGACATGGAGAGAGTTGTAGTAGGATAGCGATCATTAGTGATTACGTGAGCCTAGTAGCACTTTACTACTATCATCCCCCGTCATGGTCGTTACTCATGGCTCCTCTCCCAAGAAAACCCGGAGGAGCCTTTCAAAAAGAAAAACAGTCAGTAACGGCAACCCGCAACCGAGTTCGACGAAACAAGCCCATATAGACGAGGACGAGGACATGCAACTGGAGCCTCTCGATACTGCAGAATCGACCCAGCCCAGCCAAGTCGCTCAGGAGGACGATGAACTTGCAATCGACGTCGACCCCGAGTCTGCGCCGCAGCCTCATTCAGTGCCATCATTCCCCGCCCTCCCAGCTGCAGCTGCACAGTCGGCTACACTCAAATCGGAGACGCGACGGATCCCTATACCCCCGCACCGCATGACACCGATCAAGAAAGATTGGGTCAACATATTCTCGCCCCTGACCGAGATACTTGGCCTGCAAGTTCGAATGAATGTTCAGCGGAGATCCGTCGAAATTCGGGTACGGACTTGTTTGTCCTCGATCAGCGCACCTAACACCGCAGGCAGACTTCAAGACACACAAAAGACATCGGCGCGATTCAAAAAGGAGCCGACTTTGTCAAAGCCTATGCACTGGGGTTCGATGTTAATGTAGGTATTAATGTAGACTATGTCCGTCCATCGGCCTGATAAGTGACATTCAAGGATGCCATCGCCCTCCTTCGTTTGGACGACCTCTACCTTGACTCCTTTGAAATTAAAGATGTGAAAACACTCCACGGAGACCACCTATCGCGTGCCATTGGTATGTAGTTGTTCGTCATTTGATTCATTACTTACCTCTTTCTCAGGTCGGATAGCAGGACAAGACGGAAAGACGAAATTTACGATCGAGAATACAAGTCGCACGCGGATCGTTCTCGCAGACACGTTAGTCAAAATCTTTCTTGCGTGTTTTCTTCGTGTTCTGATTTCAATCGGTTAGTAAAATTCATATCATGGGTTCATTCCAAAACATCAAAATTGCACGGGATGCAATTGTATCTCTTATCCTTGGTTCGCCACCAGGAAAAGTTTACGCCGGATTGAGGACCGTGAGCAGTCGGATGAAACAGCGGGCTATGTGATCTAGATTACTAGATTGTGTATATCCTGAGTCTCGGAATTACATTGCCGATGGGTTGACTAGGGAGGATATCAAACGGTGGGCATAACAACAGCGAAGAACACAATGCAAATTCGAGCGACATCAGAGGAAAGCCAGCAGTGTGCCGGGTAAGATGAATGGCAATTACGGCTCAAATCGGGCCCTCGTGTGAGGTTTAGTCTTTTTTCTAGACTGTTCGTACTGGTCCACGATAGTCTGCTTCAACATACTTCGCAAGTTAAAAATAATTGCATGCAGTCCCAGATGCACACTTACTTCTCCCAGGCGGACTCATCCACAGGAGGACTTTGTCCATCTCCAACCATGACCATCTTCCCTCGACTTGGAACTCCGTTGACGACGAGAAAGAGCCATCCTGGACCTGGCGGGTAAATATTGCCATCTGGCGGCCCGACAAGGATCATCTTTCCTCTGTTCTGGAATGAAGAGACCGTTAAATATACAAGCCTAGAATTCGCATGTACGGCGTGTGTGACAAAGCCTAAATCCATCAACGCGACTTGATAACACATTAGCCGATGCCACCAATTAGAACAAAACAGGATCCACCTGTTATTGTTGATTCAGTGGCATTCGTCCCAGGAGGCACGTCGACGTCCATCTCGAACGGCTGCGCATAGTGAACTTTTTCGGGAATGCGGGTGATGATCGGCCGCTTGACGTTCATATATGGAGGCTGGAATCGTTCCACTCTATATTCTGTCCCATATTTCATTTCGCTCCTGTCCAGATTTGGATTGCCCCCCGCAACCAAGACATCGCCAGCAGGTGTCAACGTCGCTACGGAGTGATACATACGAGGTATTAAACTTGATTCCATACCCACGGCGGAGAATCGTTGACCAGGGGGTGCATCGGGCGTATATAGAACTGGCGTGAGATTTGGGTTGTCTGCATTCGACTCTCCGACTTGGCCTTTGACATTTCCATAGCCAGAGATGCCCGATTTTGCGCCATTGGCAATAAAGACTTGCCCCGTCGGGAGCAAAACAGCATCAGGCATATGCCTTGGCTCAGGTAGCCACTCCACTTCCCATCCGGCAGCAATTCCAGCCACGGTCAGCGTAATTCGAGAGCACTGGTTGGATGCTGGGTCTTGTGACGATATTTCGTAGCCAGGGGTAGTATCATCGATGATGGAACCGCCACACAGGAGGATCTCTGGCGTGTAGTCTCCAGGGCGCAGTGGGAGGAGAAGCCCGACGCCTGCCATTGGATATGTGACCCGAACTCCGTTGGGTATTCGTGGAAGCCTTTGTTCTGTGTTCGTTTCCCAGTCGTAGACCATGGCGTCCTGATTAGCGGCCATGAATACCTTGCCGTCCGGGAGAACGAAGGCAATTGGGAACAAGTTAGCGTTCAAAGTATCGACCAAGAACGGCAGATGAATGGGCAATCCGTTCGAGCCATGAATTGACTTTGGCGGCCAGTACTCTATCGTTGGGTTGTTGACCGTCGCATTGTTGATCCAGCCGCCTTTTTTGCATCCTCCGATAATCATCGCGCTTCCGTCAGGTAGTCGGACGACAGTGTTGTACCACCTAGGACTTGCCATTCGAATACGGGAATGGTTTTCGTACATGCGGCACTGAGAAACATCGAGGGAAGTGCAAGGATGGAAAAGGCGAACGGCTTGTAGGCCGTCCAGATGACCAAAGTCCGCAGGCGAGGTGAAGGTTTCGATGACGGGGTTTCCTCCAACACTTATTAGGGTTCCGTTGCTCAAAAAGGCACCGCCAGCACAAAATGAATTCGATTGGATCTTCAACGGCATGACAGCTTGCGTCTCGAGGTTAAACAGCGCGGCCCAGGCCGGATGGCCATCGATAGCTATTGGATTGTGTTCCACCTTGTCGATTATGAGAGCGTGGGTGGGAGATATGATGGCAAGTTGCATCGCAGCAACGCCCGTGGAACCGCGTTGTACCAAAGACCATTGTCTCCCATCTTGGCTCTGAGCGTGGTCGGCCTGTCCGGTTATCGCGCCCGAAGAGTTACCATAGTCATAGCCTCTTGTCACGATCATCGCGTCAAAGTCCGTGATTGGGCTGAACACAGCTTCGGCTCCTCTTCCGGTGTGCTCGATCTCGATGACATGTTTGCCATATGGAAGATCGTACTTCCAGAACAGTCGTTGCTGTGTGCGCGGGATGTGGCTCCAAGCGTCGACGACCTCCACCTCCTGACCGTCTATAAGAATCGTAGCAATGCCGTGCGTTCTGTCCTGCGATCCGAACCACTCGATGCCGGTTCCGACGAAAGAAAAGGATACCCGAGCGCCGGGTTGGTCGGTCCATCGAGAAGAGCCTTGGATGTATGAACTAGAGTAAGATTGGCCCCATAGACCCCGGTACTGGATCAGCGGGGACGACGAGTCGTAGCTTTTGGCACCCGGTGGCACATAAAAAGGTAGGAATACTTTGGGTATATCTGATCCCGGTGGTGAGATCTTGCCGTTCCAGGCGGACTCACGGGCGAGAGCATGTAGAGCGAACGCCAGAGAAAGCCATGTAGACAGGTTCATTGGCGTCCGTGATGGTGGCACAAGTTCAACGAATCACGTGTAGTTGATTTCGTCTATATTTGTACTAGTAGTCGGTCCTACACCACGGTGCGCTGCATTTACAAGTATCTTGCGTCCCTGTTAGGAGTGTGATTGTAGCTATGCGTAACATGTCATGACATTGGTTGAAGAGAAAGATCACGATGGAATGAAATGTTCGGTTGATGCGCGGAACCGAGTCAGATTGAAGAAGCAAGATGAGTTGAATGTAAGCTTATGCCAATGGTCCATGCAGAATGATGATTAGCACGATCTGTGACACCCCACCACACGGATGATCCTATGACCGGACTTTGCCCTTGCCCTTTCCATTTATCCCTATATCGCCGGAAGATGATAATCCGGCAGCGGCGTACTGAGGCAATGGTTCCCATATCCGAATCGTGAAGTCGTCCGAGCAAGACGCAAACATCCGTTCGTTCCGCGGATTCCATGCGACGGAGTTGACGCTTCCCACTCCATGTCCTGGGAGGATCTCCAGGAGCACTCCAGTATCCCGGTGCCAGACATAAACATTACGATCTAGGACGAATAGATGAAGAGAAATCACGAAGAACAACACCGATAACTAACCTTCACTTCCACTGACCACAAAATTGCCATCGACACCTCCGAAGCAGCTCCTGATGACATGGTGACCCTGGTGTTGCCCGGTAAACTTGCGCGCAAGTCGGCCCTCGGTCAAGTCCCATAGATGCACCTCCTACCGCATGTCTCGTCAGTAAATCCATAAAGATCGAACGGTTGCTCACATCTGGTGCGTGGTTTATCAAAGCGAATTGGGAGTCCCCAGATATCTTCACGCTCGTCAGTTCGCCGTCCGTAGGAAGTGACCTGGGCAATCCCGCATGTTTGGTTAACTAGATCCAACAAAGGTATAACACTCACATCTCTATGGTCTTGCTCTTGAAATCATAAACGATTATCCGATTGTGCGACTGTCGGTCTCCGTTCACCCCAGTACCGTTCCCGTTGCTTGGCGAGGGCGGCGTTGGTTCTCGACTGACACCTTGGCTGGCATCTGCCACTGTAGGTGGTATATAATTCACCCCGATCGTAACAAGCCGTGTCATGTCTGGAGTGACAGCCATATCAGTAATGCGTACGGGCACACTGGGCCAATCGTCTCGAAGCTTCCCGGTCACATCCTGGAAGAAAGATAAGACGTATTCGTGCACGCTCCGAGAAACTATACATGCCCAGAAAAATATATTGCGGTCCAAACTCGCTGATACCAAGCCTGAACCGTCTGGCAGCCACAGGAGCGCCGACACGGTTTCTGTGTGAGATTCAAGGGTGTGTATGCGCTTTCCAGTCTAGCAACGCATGGTATAGCCTTGCCTTACAACATAAGAAGATAGCCCTTACCTTGGCATCCCAAAGCAGTATTAATTGTTCTGTGGAAGTAGCGAGGACTGAATCGTCAAGGGACCACGCCAATGCACCGACAGCGAAAGGATGTTCGCGCAGAGTAAACTCTGCCACACATTCACGAGAGGAAGGTTCAGCATCCGACTATAGGCAGTGTCAGTTGATGCTCATGGGATCAACGAACCACTTGCCCCGATCCGCCAAATTATGGCCGTCTTGTCTTTGCTTGCGCTAGCCAGGCGTGAGCCATCGTGACTCCAGGCCAAATTCCACACTTCGTCGGTGTGCACGTCAAGAACGGTGGTTGTTACACAAGGGAAATCCTCTCTGTTGCAATGGTGATCAGAGAATAGCGAGAAAGAAGTAGAGTTCATTGGAGCGTTGTGATATAGGCAGTGTTCTCTTTGATAATATCTCGATTGTGTCAATAAAGTCGCAAGTCGCCGGGAAGGGATCATTGTCGTGGAGGGTATAAACTCTGAAAAAACAAATGTTTACAGACATCACGATGGATAGGAAGCACCATAGCTTACGTTGTAATTCGGAGAGCAGTGTTCGTCGAGAAGACCCAGACGCGCCGTCCCACGATGCACGCCGTCGTAAGTCGTCAGGGTCCGAACACATTATCAGACTGACAGGCAAGATCAGCGTGTGAGGATTCAATCTCAGAAGTCTTTGATGAGTACCTTGATAATGTGTGCAATTGCTCTGCATTTGTACTTAGAGGAGCTAATTCATTGCGCAGAACTTGCAGCGCAGCTGTCGTTTTTCGTGCTTCCAGCAACTCCAGGTATTTCTGTCTCCCGATAAGAAAGTGTGCCTCCTAAAAATAGATGTACGAGTCAGAGTCATCAGGTTCTAAGATGGAGACGTGTCGATCGCACCCAGATCGCTTCCTCATCTACTGCAGTGAGATGCGAGAGCAGTGATTCCGCATTTGCCCAATCTGCGTCGAGAATATGCTGGCGGAATTCGGTGACTTCCGGTGCTTCCAGAGAATAGCCCGACTCGGCTTCGAGAGTGGCAGCAGATTCACTACAGGAGTTAGCACAATTAGCGCAGTACTAATAGGATAAAGACGACCACCGGGATCGAGATATGACTTACATGTAGCCTACGTCTCGTAGACTTTGTATAACTAGTCTGACGAATTCTTCCCTGTCCACATAAGGGTCGTCATACAACGTGGTACCGGGCAGGGACACGCGCGCTATGGCAGAACTGTGCTTGGAAATGCCGTTGCTCATTGGTAAGGACCCATTGGGCTTGAATACATTCATGTTGGTGATGCCATTGGCACGAGTGGCTTTATCCAGGGTGATAGAAGACGGACCGGCCTCCGAGGCGGTGTTGATGGATGCTGACGAGACGGATGGTTTTTCTGGACGCGGAATATACATCTTGTCTGTGGGGGGAGTCTGTGTGCAAGAGGTGCGGTCGGTGACGGAGCCGGAGGGGTTGGTGGATTGGTTGTCTATTCGTTGTCTCTTGAAAGCCCTCGCTGAATCTGTGTGCGACCAGAACATAGAATGGGATAAGTGCACGGTAGGAGAACGACAAGAGAGATAGAGGGCGCACCTGGCGAAGCCGCAGGGGGTGCGTCACCCTCGGTGTCCTCTACTAGAGCGCGAGGACGTGTAGAAGGAACTAAAGAACTAGGCGGCTGTGTTTGTAAAATGGAATGTCTTGACGTGGCGGAGATTTGGCTCTGTTCTGTGGTAGATTCCAGCCTTGAAGCGAGTCCCTGGCGTGTAGGACGAGTGTCCTGGGCAAGGTCCAGTCGGGTGATTGGATCAATGGTGACTAGTTGGCAGTTGGGTTGATTGGATTGACATGCAGCGCCTCCAGCGTTGCTTGGGCAGATCTGGAGAGCTCCTGTTTGACAATGGAGGTCAGTGAAAGAGAAGGAATAGCAATTGGCCGTGGTCTCGCTGTTGACGGCACTGGCTGTGAGGCCTGCTCACCAATTCAGAAAGGAAAGTGACCCCCCTTCCATTTCACTTACGAGGGGGGTTGACACGCTCGGCAATCCGGCAATATATTTTACCTCATTCAGGAAACGCCGCCGACCGGGTACGGCGAGGACGGCAAGCTGCTCTCGTGGGGCACACGTGCATCCATCATTTTTGCCGGCCGAATGCACAAAGGGCGCATAGAGATATAGTAACACATTGTGCTAAGTATTTCCTGTGAATGGAGGAAGAAAGAATATTTTTAAAAAGAATAAAACCGCCTCGCTAACGACGGAAAAGCAAACTATGCTTCGTGAAAATGCTCAATGCAAAGACAATTGTACTTAGGGTTTTGTGTGCGACAGCGTTAGATAACAAATGCATTGTAAACGGCAAAATTGCCAATGTTGGTATGAGTTCCGTACGTTTTCCTGAGTCAAATACTTGGGTTCTTGAGATATAGATATAATACGCAGAATGGAATAGAAGGCGAGTAGAGAGTAATGCTGGTGTTTTTGATGATGATGCAAAAATGATGAAAAACGAGTTCATAGGCGCAGCCTGGGGGGCTCGTCTCTTTCCTGGACGGCGTAAACGATTTTGAGTGCTGTTGATGAGACAAAATGGAACGGACTGAATAGCGGATCATGCTACCAGCGGCCAGCGGTACGTTCACGTTCCCTCAGGCCGCTGCGTCCGGTCCCATAGCCGGGTGCGTCTCGTGAGGAACCCCGACCCTCCAACTCGTATGTGCGATAACGACCACGTCTCTCGTTGTGGGCGGCAGGAGCGACCAAGGCCGGATCCTCAAATTCTTGTATGCACAACGCCATCTTGGGAAGAGGAGAGCTGTTGCGTCGAGCAGTCGGGCGACCCCTAGGCAAGGGAGCGCAAGACCAGTCAAACACTTGCTCCACACTGCCTCGACTGTCATGACGTATGCGAGCGTTCGCCATTGTGGCTTGCCGGGTGCGTGAACGTGAATGAGAACGAGAGTCGGCATATTGCGATGGTTCTGGTTCGCGACGTCGACCCCGCGGCGTTGATTCTAGTGTGGAACGTAGACCAGACGCAGTAAGCAATGATGCCAATTTTGGGGTCGGAGGAGACGGCCGCGGGTGATGGTCAACGGTATTGCCCGAAGGAGGAACGGCATGCGATCGTTGTGGCGAGTTTATCTGCAGAAGCGAAAAGTACGCTGGCAGACTCGCACGGTTGCGGGCCTTTTTGGTTTTCGACGTGACAGTGGACCTGTCCTTCTCTGACTCTCCAGATAAGACGGGTAAATCATAGCGGCTATGATGCGAAGTTTCATGAGCGGATTCGAGTTCGTCATCTGTGGGAGATGGAACATGGCTCAAAGAGGAACTGGAGGAAGTGCGGCGGTGCAAAAGGGGGATCATGGAATGGTGGTTTGTTGCGGAAGGCCGACGAGTGTACATCAAGCTGGATGGCTTTGCGGGATGATGGGAGGCGAGGGAATGGATGGAAGTTCCCTCGACACAGTCACCTTCACAAGCGGAGTCATCGCCGATTCCGACGACAGGTTCGTCTTCTTCGGCATCCGTGAAGACGGACCAGGAGACGGAAGAGGAAGAGGAGGAAGTTGAGTACCTGTCGCGTTTCCGGAAGTTGCTGAGCGCACTGCCGAGGGCGGAAGGCATGAGGGCGGGCACATCGCCACCGAGGGCATGGTCAATGTGAGGAGAGGAGAGAGCACTGCTGGCGGAGGAGATCGAAGGGGAGTTGGACACGTCTTGGGCTTCGCAGTCGTCACTACAGTATGCACGACTACACTACACGTGAGAGACGTCCAAGACCTCCGAGAGGGTACCCACCTGTCGTCCGGGAGTTGTCTTGAGCATGTGAGACAGATCTCCTCGAACATGGGGACAACGGCGGGGAGGACAAGGTAACTGGAGGGAGAGGACGAAGAACGTAGGGACGTTGGAAGAAGGGACGGACTGGCTGGGACGGCTGCTTAAATATGGTGACCGCACAGGAGAAAGGAAATTTCACAATTTGGAGCAATTTGGAAGAAATGACTCAAAGGGGACAAGACCGAATCCATGTCACGCGTGACAAGTAGAATATTGCGAGTTTCATCATCATCTAATCTTTACGCTAGCGTGCGAACGTGCAAGTGTATTCAGAGCGGCTTTCCTTGTAATCGCACGTTTGAGTAAGTACGCTCACTCTTGCAAGATGGCGAGTCCGTGGCGACCATTTGTGTCATGAGGCGTTCGTTGACATGACTAAGGCATCCCGGCTCATCACGCCATCAAGCATAACCCCCCTGGAGTTGTGGCATGGGCGCTGTGCGCTGTCGACATCGGCGAATATATTGTCTCCCCGACAGAAATGTCTTATCCGCGACGTCGTCGTCTCACGACCCGAGGGGTACACAATCGTGGCAACGCGCTGCCAAAGTTGTCCCGGATCTCGCAAATCCATTGGTATCTCCGACCTACCAAGTGTTTTAGCATCGCTCGCGTGCGTATAGACACATCAGGCGTATATCCTCCTTCCATAACGTTCTTGCACCTTCTCCATTCGCCTTGTCTGTCAGCACTGCCGCCGTGCTGTGCGAAATGGGTGCCTTGACAATGCATCCGACTCTTGGTTTCCCATGTTCCTGGCAGGGACGAACACTTTTCCTACTTACCTCAGGGTAATGTAGATCGTGTCAGGAATCCTTATCAATCCTGGCAGCGTAAATCAACATCCAGCATGTGCCAGGAGATAACTGTCCACAAGTACGGTAATCGTCACGACCAGATGCTAACTTGACAATGCACCACGCTGGTCGTCATTGCTACCAGAAGGCTCGCTAGGACCACTCTGCAAAGACGCTGACGGGATTGGATTTTGATTTTCCATCAACACTTCCTCACTCTGCACCACATTTCCCGTGCCATCCGCAGACGTGCGTACTTCTGGTCTCGCCAGCACAGTGACAGAGCCGCGGGAACTGCTGCGAGGGGGTGGAATGACCCAATCTGAATCACCCATTGACTCTTCTGCATTAGAAGGCGCAAGCTGTGAGTGTTGTGTAGGAGACGGCAATGGCTTCTCCGGCTTAATGCTGTCTCTCCTGGATAGGAGTCCCCTGAGTCGTTCGTTGGCACCGGCGGTGGAACGCGAGTTGCCAAGTGTGGACTTGCGAGGTATCAACTTCTCGGTCACAAGGGTCTCCAACATATTGGTCGGAGCAGACACGTTCTTCAGTGCCGACAGCTTCCGGTGCAAGAATTGTGCATCAGCTAGCATCCTTGAAAACAAATGGTCAGATCAGTGGAAGCTCGATCGAGATTTTCGGTCGATGTCACATGCCTGTCCTTGGCCTCCTTGCTCTGCAGCTCAATTTGACCGTACTCTTCGGAAAGGCGATGATTGATGGCGGCAAAGACTTGTGACATCACATACTACAAGGCACGCGGTCATCAATAACAATAACAGGAAGCCGTCCAGTGCGCCCACCTCTACGATCGGTGCAGATAGGTATCGCGAAAGAACCTTATGCAGTGTCACGGTTTCTTTGACTAGAAGCTCCATGTAATCGTTGACGCTATCGCCTTGTCTTGGCAACTCCCAATTCACGGCCTGAGTAGTTAGCTCCAAAGCACTGACGAGTGGCGGATGACTAACCTGCAGTGACTTGACATGTGCACTAATCCTGTCACCCATAATTGCAACCAATTTCGAATGGATCTCGTTCTGGTGTTCTTGGAAATCCTTTTACTGTGTATCAGAGCGACAACCCTCAAACTCATGTCAACCGGACGCACCCGCTTCAGTTTGTCAAACTCTACAAGCATGACTGCCTGGTTCGGACTTAGATGGCGCCGGAACGTTTCCCGAACGTACGGTATGAGCGCCACCATAATGGAGAGTGACTGGGACGCAAGGGCTAGAACGGTCCATCGAGTTCGCACGCACGGGAAACAATAAGCAAAACACTAACCAAGATGCTTTGCCGTAATGTTCCTCAGCCCAGCAGACCGCATGGCACCCGCGCCTAAGACGACTTGACAAGTCCTGGAATTGAACGCCTTGAGAAACTCAATGATTCGGCTCATTGTATCTGTGTTTAACATTGGAAGATTGACAACAAGCTTCAGATAGTCCAGCAGGAGCCCAAGAACAGCGCTCGTGGCTGAGACACAGAAATACGGTCGCTCTTCTATGTGAATATACTTGCTCGTGGGGGCTGCCAAACCGTTTTGTCTGCTAGGGATGGTCGTGGCTTTTCCACTCGTTGGTGGAGAAGGCGTATTGGGTGGTTGGCGGCCTACAATCAGGTCGGGAGAATCTCGAACGGCAGAGTCGACCAACACGTCAGCTGCATGTTGAACTGCCGACGGAACATCTATCTGATTCCATTGCTCATCTTCCACCAACTTGGCGGACTGATTGATCCTTGATTGATGAAACGCCTGCAAGAACAATCTGGCCTGAACGGGGACAACTTGAACCTCATGTAAGAGTAATGAACGAGGGCGTAAACCCACCTGTCCGAGTATTGTGCCTCGCAGCCCCATGATCATGCGTCGGCAGATGACCTCGCATTTAATGACGAAGTCCCATGACTGGTTGAAAAACACGAGGAAGCTCGGCAAATCAAGTTGGGCAAGCAGCTCTGAACGGTAGCTAATAACCTTAGCGGCCAGTTTGTTCGAGAGGTCCGCCGCGGAAGAAAGAATATCCACTAGTTCCTCTTGTAAAGGTGCAATATCAATCGATACCGGTGGGGATCTACGTGACGGTAAAATATGGGATGCTACGAGGTAAATGGCGTATACTCACATGTGACTCTCCAAGACGTCTCTCAGAACGCCATTCTGCACCTGGAGCCCCTCGATAGCGCTGAGAAGACTTTTGTACACACGGGAGACGGTGGAGGAGAATTCCTCCTGGGTCATAGAGCGTAAGAAGTTGGAAAGACCACTAGATCATATGAGATGAGAAACTTCCGAGTCAACAGAGATGCACCACATGCCTCGTGGCAGCTTTGGAACTCTTTTCGTCCTCATCTGGATCAAACGATGACAAGTACTGGAGTGTCGGGTTGAAATCGTGGATCGTTCAACAAGAGGCAGACGTTGCACCTACGCGTTTCATGACCCCTTTTACTTCGGACAAGACAACTTGTCGCCAAGCCACTATGGCATCCCGAATACCGTTTGTACGCAGAAGTCCGTGAATCAGCGGTCGCAGACGATCTTTTAGCGTGATATCTGTGTCTGCAATGGAACCGGAAGCTTGTGGGTCCGGGTTCACGCGACCAAGCAAGTCAAGTTTGAGTGCAGTGACAAGGTCTGTTGTTAGTGACAAGGTTATCTCGGCCTGCATGGCCTCAAGATGAGCTGGGAGAGAAACGAAGGC
>JBBPOC010000751.1:0-13980 GCA_038091235.1 Tylopilus rubrobrunneus | reverse complement strand
CGGAGGACAACATCGGCTGACCAGCCATGGAACCACCCTTCGAAGCGGTAACACACATGTCGGCGTTGGACGTATGACCGACCAAAGCAAAGACAATTTACACCTATTTCAACACGCATCATACAAAACAAGCGCATCCGCGTGTACGGAATAAACTCTTTGAGATCGTAGCGCACCCTGACACGCTGTCCTGAGCGCGCGTCCACGGTGAAGGGGATATGAGGGCTAACCTCCTCGTGCGGCATGCACCGCGCACTGAAAACTGCTGTCGAGTAGACTTGGGCTGTCCGGGCGTGCGTCGGAGATAAGGAGCAGCAGCGGACGATGTGGTACGAGGTACGGAGGAGGAGGGGCGACGGGACATGGTAGGGGGAGGGAGAGAGAGAGATATGATCGTTGACGCGATCGGATTGCCGTCCAGCCAGTTCCCTTTAAAAAGGTGCGGACTTGTGGATAGTGACAACACCATGAATCGTTGACGTTGATTTCCGGAAATTCGATGCGCTTTTACACAACCCAGAAGTCCTTGGAGGGTCTCAATTCAACACGGCTAAAAAAGACACAAGAAAAGCGGATGCCGTAAGTCGAAGACGGTCCACGCAATTGGGGCCAGGCAGTTCATCCCGCTCGAGTCTAGCCCGATACAGCAATACCTATATTTTGTCACGGCTTCTGGGGAGCAGAGATTATAATTAAGCACTCAATATACCAGCAGGCGAGTGAGTAGAAACGCAACGCACATACCCAAATGTGATGGATTTGGCAGGATGGATACCTTGATTTGCTTTCCATCGTAGTTCAACATGGGAGAGGCGGCTGTATGCAAATTCTTGGCTCCGAAACACGATATGGAGCGCACACACTCACCTAAGTGACTGAGTACATCCCCTGAAGTTGCCTCGCCGTCGACGCACGCTTCCGCGCCGCCTTTAATCTTGTGCAGCAGGGTCGTATTCCAGAAGGCCAGTGAGTAGGTTGAACCGTCGCGATGGGGCATGGCCAGAATGATATGAGTCGTGTCAGCTAATGTCCAAGGAGAAATGAGCAACGCAAAAGGAGAGCGCCACTCGAAATACGCACCTCGTGCTGCGGCTGCATGGATTCACCACCCTCTAGGCCGTACCGCTTCAGGTTGGGAAACTTGGCTTGTAAAAACATCCTCGTAACGGGCAAGGAGTTGGTGCGTTCTTCGCTGTCGCTCTGGAAGAATAGAGGGAACGGCATTGGCAACCTCGGATTCGAGGAGATGGGCGAACCAGAGACGCTCCGTCTTGCTTGGGAGGTCCATATATTCGTATGCGATGCGTCCCGGGAATCGCTGTCGACTTGCGACTTTGCTACACTGTCTACATCGTTGACGACGGACCTACACGACGTCAGGAAGAGCGGTGCTGCTCAGTGAGGTTGTTCGACTGTGTACTGACTCAAAGATGAACGGTGAGCAGAGACAGGTGAGGCGACGGTATGACAAAATGCTTTGTCGACCAAGCAGCTATATCGGGAAACAATATGACGCCTGCACAGTGCTCAGGCTACTCCCGCGTCGAACTCGGACGACTCCCACAACTCGTGTGCACATACTATAGGATGGTTGATTCACAAGCAGAGGTAACAACGGATCAAATTAATGCTAGTCAGAGTCCTCTTCGACGCACAATGCCCTTCCAGTTCTAATACCAAGTCTTTCGCAGACGGCTTGCTCGGTTTCGTCCAGTGTGTTTTGCAAGTATTCGTCAGCCGAACCTCTGATTTTCTGCCACTGCTTATCTGTCAAATGACTAGTTGCACTGACAAGTTCCCCGGTTACAAATCCCCAGTTCCTCTTGGAGAACTTCCGAGCCGTCCGCTTGGTGGGGGGAGCAAACTTTCCGGTCTCCCAAAACCTGAAAGCTCGCTCGACCTAGAAGATCATTTAGAAGGATGGGATACATTACGATCAACACTCACTGCTGCGGTGCACAAAGCCAGGGCACCGATGGGGTACCTGCCTGCTCGCACTTCCTTTCGAACTTGAGCAACAGTCTCGGTGTAGAACGCGAAGGTTTCGATAATGCACGGGTGACGGAATGCGCCCTTTTTCTCCTTTCGAAACGCATCAACATTGATACTCCACAAAAGAAATTGACTTACCAGCTCGCCTCCATCCTCTATTACCGACTCCCACATATATGGAAGAACAACAGGCGGGATAACGCTCTTCTTACCCTTTTGCTTGGGAATATATTTGTTCTTCGGAACTGCCCATGCAACATAGGCTGCTCGCCCTTTTTCAGTTGCTACCTCCTCGTATTGAGAGAAAAAATGCTGAACAGCAAGAACGGCTTTTTTGGCTATTTCTGAGCGCCACTCCGAAGCTCTCTGTTTAAGCTTTAAAAGGTTAGTATCATCAATGCGATGTTTGGTCTCTCCCTTACCAGTGCAAAGACGGGTTCGTCTTTCAAGGCAACAGTGTGTTCCACCCGAACAAGCTTGTCCCAGAGTGCTTGAGCGACTTCAACGTGTGAAGGATGGACCAGATCCCATGGGTCCTCGAGGCTAGCGACATATACAAACCAGCGAGGGATCACGTAACTGCGGAAAGGCCTCATTGTTTCAGGGAACCCCGGTAAATCTTCGGTGAGGTACCCCCTCTTAGATCGACGGGTAACTTGCATGTCCGGCGCGTCTTCTTCCTCACCTTCCGAAACGGAAGTAGTGTCGTGGCTAGGCTGACTGACCTTTTTCATGATCTTGGTCAGTATTATTGGTCGCGAGGACACAGTAATGGAGTTCTAGAGTATATGAGTAATATTGAAGTGACAAATGATGCGCATGCTTACATTGGAGGGTCTAGGCGAGTTCCTTGTTGCATTCTCAGCGGAGTTCGTACCAAGCACAGCCTTACTTGGACCCGCAACATCGGAGATGTCATCCCTGCGTGACACTACTTTCTCTGACGGAAGTGGGCGAGCCTAGATAGTGCATGGTCAGTATTGAGATTGACACAGTAGTCGGAACTTACACGTGGAAGGTTTGTCGCACCAGTCGTAGAGCTTGTTGTGCCGGTCACCGAGGCCGGCTTGCGGGCGGGGGCACTTACACTACTGACGGGTCGCATTGGGGCAGCGGTATCTTCGTGGTTCCTGTCACCGTAACTCTGGGACTGGGGCTTCTTTGACTTAGGGAGGGCAGATGCAATATTACGTGTCTGAATGAACGTGGTTAACATGGGGCAGTCCATTGCGCCGGGCTTCAAGCTTGGCTGGCGGGCGACTTACGTTACTGGCTGACTCTCTAGAGGTGCTAGTTTCGTCGTGGCCCTCGCCGCCATTATCGTACGACTGCGGTGGCTTGATAAGCGAGCACGGGAGAGATATAGAGTTGGAAGATGTCTGAGGAACAGGGAAGGCAGCTCACAGTGGAATGACTTACCGCACTTGACTTAGAAATAGGCTTGCGAGCGGTCGACAGCGTATCATCTTCACTGGGATCGCACGACCTGGTGTTCTTCGTCATCGAAGCTGAGAGGGTCATTTTACCGAACGGCCGCTAGTACGAAGGTTAATATATGAACTGAAGGTGTCAGAACGACGTTACCTTCTGAGGGGCTTTCGCGCTGGCGATGCTTTCACGTTGATGGACATTTTCACTTGAAAGGCTGCCGTTGTTCTTTTCCGTTAAATCGTCGAACGGCCCCCACTCGTACTCAGAATCTGCGCCCGTCTCATCTTCGGTCGGTGTAAACGTGCCGAGTGCCTTGGTGTAACTTGACATACTTTGCTGCGGACTGTCGGAACGTCGCACAACTGATCTCCCTCTGCGTTGGGATGGAGGTGGCATAAGGTCTTGATCTTCATCATCGAGTAGGCCGCCGTAAATCGTAGATGCATAACCTAGAGGGAGCGTCGCTCAAGCAAATCATGAGTGGCGGTGGACCTGACTTTATTTACCTTGTTGCGATACCGTAGCACCAGAACGTTTTTCTGAAGGTTGAATGAATGTTTGCGCGAAATCGGATAATAGAATGGACACCGTACCTTTTGGACCCGAATCGTCGACTGTCTTGCCATCAGCAGACGCATTGCGAAGTTGGTCGTTCCGCCAGTTTGGCAGGAATCCCGACGGTCGGCGCTCATTGGTATCGACAACCAAATCCTTTGGCGTCTTCTTCTTATTGGCTCTGTGGGAGACGGCGGGGGTTAGGCGCATCGGCGACAAGTGGTCAGTGACATGGGAGATGGGAGGACGGCTTGACCCACCTCTCGGGCGACTTTCCTTTTTCGGACACCTTTCTCTTCCTGCTCTCTCCGATACCCAGCTCCCTCATACCCTGTCTTTTCGCTCGCATCGCATCTCGCTCTTCCTTACTCCCAGTTTCCGTGCCACCGACCATCTGCTCACCCTTCAATTGTTCAAGTCAGTGGGCCATAATTAACTGTAATCGAACTGCTAATGAGCGGCTCACCAGGTTCTTATCGTTAGCGCCCTCCGACTCGTCTTCACCACTTCTCCATCGCTTCGACACTTTCCTCTTCCCCTCCGCTTGCTCATCTTCTGTGTCTTCTTCGTCCACAACCCGTCGTTTCTGGGCCCGTCGACCTCCTCGCCCTTGTGACTGGTCCTCGCCATCTGTGTCTGTGTCTCGACAGAACTCAATCGGTTGCGTGTTGTTGGCTTTCGATTTGCATATATTCTTACCCGCCTGGTCCCTTGCAGCATCGTCGTTTCCTGCTCTGTCCCTTTCCTCGCCCTCGCCCTCGCCGTGCTCGATCGTGACGCCCTGCGCAGCCCGGTTGCTGACTGCCTCGTTCCCCGCTGCGTGCGTCGCTTCGTTTCTTGCTGCCCATGATACCTCACATCTCTCTTTGTGCACAGCCGCTGTTTGCACCGCGTGACTGTTGGTGTACGTGACTGCGCGCACCGCTCTGAAACCAGATTCTGAATCGTCGCCAACTTGTGCAGCCCCCGCACTTCTGGTGGTGCCTACGTCGTCCGTACGAAGTGTACGACCTATCTCACTGGGCCGTCAGCACTCATAACGTCCGTCCACAGCGTCCCATACCTTCTACTTGGCTATTCGCTGCTGAGCTGACCGGTCGGCTTCCTGTCGACGTTGCGTGTGGTTGTTTAGCTACCTCAGGCCCTGGCGGTTTTCGAGCCATCGCGCTCCGTTCTGCTTGCGCTATCTGTAGTTGCCTCTCGAAAGCCTCAATTTCGAAGGTTTTGTCCGTTTTTTTGTGTTGGGTTGATTTTCCTGGTGACCCCCGGGCCAGAGGCGCGTGCTGTTGATCGGCAGCTACCAGGTCTACTAAACCTGGGTGGGCGTCTCTGTTCTTTATGCGTGTGGCAACCATCTAACGACGTAACGTGGCCTTGTCAGTCGAAGTTCCACGTACAAGTTAGGAAAGTGCCACCCAACTGGAAGTACTGCGAGACCGCGAGACCGCGAGACCAAATCGCTTAAAATTTACAATGTGAGTACATAATAAATTGAGTAACAGTGTCGTCATTATGCCATACTAATTGGCAAACCTCACGACACTAGTCCTACCACTGGAATGGCTTCAGAATTCAGGCCTCGCAAATATTTCTGTACAAACCCAATTGGACTACCTTGCAAAAAAGGTTTTGTATCTTGGTCAAGGTTCATTGAGCACAAGAGAACCCTGCATGATCCATTACAAGCCCAGGCTCAAGGTCGCCAGTCTTCACCCCATGTTCAACATGAGCAAGATAGTGCTGGACCACAACATGGCCACTGCTATATACCCCACCCAGTCTTGAATGGTAAGTTCAAAACTTCAAAAGTATACCAAGTAACATTTTCATTTATAGGGGTTTGCTGTGATGCCAATGGGAATGATTTACTACCAGATGGAGTATCTTCCTCTTCAAGTCTTGCAAGTTAGTGATATTATGGGGGTTTTTTGTAATGCTGATGGGATGAATTTGCCAGAGGATGCTTCAAGTTCTTCCTCTTCAAGTCATTCAAGTCAGTAACATTATATGATATATGATATTGTGATGCTAATGGGAATGATTTAGCTTCTTCAAGTCTTCCAGGTTAGTGACATTTGTACAGTATGGAGGTTTGTTGTGATGCTAATGGAAATAATAACTTCTTCCTCTTTAGATCATCCAGGTTGGTGGCAGTTGCAATATAAGGATTTGTAATGTTAGTGATGCTAAAGAGAATGATTATAGGAGTTTCAAATCTTCCAGAGCACACTCAGCACAAAGAAGACTCAGACCCATGGCATCCCTTCACTAGCAAAGCACAATTCCAGCTTGCAGAATTCCTATTTCATAGAAATGAAATGCCAGCTGCTCAAGTAGATGAGCTTATGCAACTTTGGGCTAAGCTCAACAAAGAAGATTCTCCACCCTTTGCCTCAGCCCAAGACCTCTATCAAAAAATTGACCAAATTGACAACTCTCAATCTTGGCAGTCATTTTCTTTCACTTATCATGGAGAAGATCTTCAAGATCAGAATCCTGCTGCTTGGAAGCAATCCACATATCAACTAGTGGTTCGTGATGCAAAGTTGCTTGTTCAACAGCAGCTCTCTTGCTCAGAGTTCAAAAACTCTATGGACTATTGTCCACGTCAAATATTTGATGACCATGGGAATCGTATATGGTCTGATTTCATGACAGGAAATTGGGCTTGGGAACAGTGTGTAAGTTACTTTGAGTTCTATTAGTTGTGTACACTACTAATTAAAAATAAGAATACTCTTGCCCAAGATCAAAACAACCATGGGGCCATGTTTGTCCCTATCATTCTTGGGAGTGATAAAACCACAGTCTCAGTTGCCACTGGGAATGTTGAGTATTGGCCACTCTACATCACAACTGGCAATATTCATAACAGTGCAAGACGTGGTCATGGATCAGCTGTCAGTCTATTAGGATTCCTGGCCATTCCTAAAAGTAAGTTTTCTATATCTTTTTATTATGTTGCTAAAAGTAAAGGAATCAAAAATAGCTGATCGAGAATTTCAAAATGATGAAGATTTTCGCCATTTTCGACGACAACTGTTTCATGCATCCTTGGAGGTAGCCTTAGCTCCTCTTAAAGATGCTATGACAAAACCAGAAGTTACCTTGTGTGCTGATGGACATCACAGAAGAGTGATTTATGGTCTTGGGCCATATATTGCTGACTATCCAGAGCAAGTGCTTTTATCTTGCATTGTTCAAGGATGGTGTCCCAAGTAAGTACTAATGTTTAGAATCAATGCTGAAAATTTAAGTGTATATTAAAGATGTCTTGCCAATCGAAGAAACTTGGATGAGTCACAGGCAATTCCTCGAAATCATGATCACACAAGACTAGTTATGCAATATCTTAGTTCCACTGAAATGTGGACAAAATATGGCATTGTTGATGCCATTCTGGGGAGTATTCTTTTACTAATATTATATCCAGTGCAACTAATTATACTATAGCCCTTTACTGCTATGTTTCCAAGAGCCAATATTCATGAGCTCATAGCTCCTGATATCCTTCATCAAATCATCAAGGGCACTTTTAAGGATCACTTGGTTGAATGGGTAGAAGCATATATACGACAAACCTATCCAAACAGTAAGGCTATTATGGCTGATATTGATCGTCGGTAAGATATTTCAACTTTATCATATAGTTTTATGTATTTTTTAATCTAATTTAAATAGAATTGCAGCTGTACCATCTTTCCCTGGTCTAAGGCGCTTTCCACAAGGACGTGGCTTTAAACAATGGACTGGAAATGATTCTAAGGCCTTGATGAAAGTATGTGATTTAAAATCTTCTTTTCTATTTATTTAAGATTACATTATGTATTGTCATTTCTAGGTATATCTTCCAGCAATTGCAGACTATTTGCCAACCCAGATGGTACAAGCAATAGCTGCTTTTTTGGATTTTTGTTATCTTGTTCGTCAACATGCTTTTAATGAACAGGATATTCGTGCACTACAAAATGCATTACATCGGTTCGAAACTCATCGTTCAATCTTTCAAACCTGTGGAATCCGTCCTTTGGGAATATCCATTCCTCGTATTCATGCACTACAACATTATGAAGAACTTATTCAGCTCTTTGGTGCTCCCAATGGACTATGTTCCTCAATCACTGAATCAAAGCATATTACTGCAGTCAAAAAGCCTTATCGACGATCAAATCGCAATAATCCTATGTATCAAATTCTGCTTATCAACCAACGACTGGATAATCTTATGTCTTTTCGAAATGTTCATGTTGCACAAGGTACTAGCAATTTTGTATTTCTGTGTCAAAATAACTACATATATTCATTTTTGTTTAAACAGGATTGCTTCAGTCCACTACAACAGAACCTATTGGCAATGACTCAGACCAGCAGCCCAATGTTCTGCCAGTGGAAGATGATGAACTTGAACAATATGATGAGCCAGAGTTTCGAGATGATAGCTTTGTAAATGAAGCTGAGCTAGCTGAGGAAGATGCATTCCCAGAGGCATGGGTTGAACTAGCTAAAGTGCCAAGTAAGTTCATTCTAATCCTAATCCTTTCTTCAAGTCTATTTGCTAAAATATCTAGATCCCCGACGATTGCAAACATTTGAAAGCATGGGTCAGCGTATCCATTGTCCAGCACTACCACATCTTGTGGCACGTTTCATATATGAAGAGCAGCACTCAGATTCCAGTGACTCAATTCATCCTGACCAGTATCCTCCAATCATCACACGAGGATATTCTTATTCCTCAGCTACTGCCACATTCTATGCACCAAGTGATCTCTGTGGTGTGAAAGGATTGCATAGACAGCATATTTATGCTTCACCATCATGGAGAAATACCAAAGCCCCAAGGTTTGATTGTGTTTTTATTGAAAAGGACTCCAGTCTACCAGGCATTCATGGATTGTATATTGCTCAGGTTCTTTCATTCTTTTCATTCACTCATTTGAGCATCCATTATTCTTGTGCTCTAGTGCGGTGGTTTGATATTGTTGGCAATCATCCATGTTCCAAGACTGGTATGTGGATGGTAGAGCCAGAGTTTGATGATGAGGGAAATCGTTTAGTCTCTGTTATTTCTGTGGATAGTATCTTACGTCCTGCTCATTTGATTCCAGTTTATGGCAGTACAATGATTCCTAGAGGCTTCCAGTATACTGATTCTCTTCTTGCATTTTCTGCATACTATGTGAACAAGTATTGTGATTACCATGCTTATCAGTTGCTTTCTTGACCTAGTGTTACTACAGTTTGGTTAGCTTGAACTACAAAACAATTACATTCTATCATGGGTTTACTTTTCATAATCAAGCCAAACCACCATAAGACTGTAGCTCGAGCCCTACTAATACCCACGGCAGCCCAACACTGGTGCAACATAGTCATTAATAACTTACAACCAATACAAAGTTGAAACATGTTATGGCCAGTGACACGTCCTCGGCAGCATCCTCCTCACTCAGTCGAGGGTGCAATAGCCCACACGTCGTCGTTGTAGTGTCGTTGACGGCATCCCGTCACTGTCAAGTCCCTGTCCTCATCGAGTTACCGCACCATCCTCATCCGTCGTTACACCGTCGTTGTCCTTTTCCGCGTCATGTCATCCGCGTCATAATCCTTCTCGTTGCGTGGTGCCTTCGTCGTTGTGTCGTCCTCTTCACCATGTCCGGGGTGTGATGGTGCGTAGATCATCGCATAGGGTGCGTGGCACGCTGCACGCGTTGTCGTCGTCGCCGTATGGTGCCGTGCTACCGTGCTGCTCGTTGTCATCATTGTGCGGGGTGGTCACATGAGGCGTATCGTACACCCTGCCACCGTCAACATGCCCCGTCGTCGTCGCTGCCGCCATGTCCTTGCCATCGTCCTTGTTATGGCATAGAATGGCTGGTGGTACTTGCATGGGGTATGTCGCGCGCCTCGTTACTGGTGGTGGTACGCGGCGCGTGGTATGCTTGTCATCATCGTAGTCACCAAGCCCTCGCCCTCGTCTTCGTTGAGTGGCGGAGGAAACAGGCGGTGGTGGTGACGTGTGGCACGTCGCACGCATCGTCGTCGTTGGCGTCCCTCGTGGCGCCGCGCAGTGGGAGAGGGGGCACGAGGCACGGGAAGTGGCGAGGCGAGGCGACGGCCGTCGGCGAGTAAAGTGGGCGAGGACTTGAGAGTCGATCTCTGTCCGCCTGAGAGAGGAGAAGGGAGATAACATAGAGTGGATAGGCAAGGGCGCTCCGCGCTCTCCGGCCCGGGACGGGGACTGACTTGCCGGTAGGGCGTGAGCTGCGATCACCCCAGAATATAGGAGTGACCGACGACGCAATGCAGCGAAGCGGCACACCCGGCAGGTAAGAGGAAGGAGGAAGGGTAGTACAAGGCTGTGCCATTAGGTGCACGGCAGCATCGGCAAGGGAGAGCGCATGACCGGGCCCAATGATCAGGTGCACAGTGGGCTCGACATGAGCGCCACATCAGCGAGGGGCGGAGGGAGGGCACATTGGATGCACGGCAGCCTTGGCAAGGGCGGGCGCATGACTCGGCGTCAGGTGCGCGGCAGACTGGACTTGACAAGTCCATGGAGGAGGGAAGGTCCATGACTTGGGGACGTAGGACATGGCCTCAGCCCAAGGGCGGCTTGAAACGGGCGAGGACGAGCGCTGCAGGGAGGACGACCTACGAAGGGGGGTGCGGAAATAACTTGAAGGAGCGCACTCGCTTAGGTCGCCAACTGTGGCACAGCCGCCACAGCGTCGCAAGTTTGAAAGAGGGTGACATCCTAATACGTATTGGATGTGTGTATTTGGCATTTTTTGTAATTCAAACTCAGCTGAACTTTATCCCTCCAGGCTGGCACAACTTGTCAACAAAGTTCGTGTCCCGTCACGAGGTGGATGGCGATGCGAAAACGGTCGCCGTCGTCGTGTTGTCCGATGATGAACTTGTTGAAATCACGCAAACAAATTCTCCAACCGGTCCAACTTGGGGCATTTTCAGTACATTGCCCACTGAGGGTCACTGCGACGCACCCGCATACTGGAGTGCCTGAAAGCATGGATGACTAAACGCCATCTCATCAATCCTGTTGAGAGTGAATGGTGGCGGCCTATTTGTGTCAGCAGAAACAATGATCTTGCACATGTTCCAGAAATCAGAACAACCTGTAGTGAAAGCTCAAGCGCTCAAGCGGTAGTTCACCTATCATAGCAGCTGAGAGACACGAGCTCGCTTGATTACATACACCCTATTTAAGAAGGTAGGTCGCATAGTGACTCACTCAGTCCATTGAGGCCGAGGAACGAACTTGTATTGTCCTGCCATTTCGGAATGGATCACGACATACAAATTATAATATTGTGGCTTTGCCGACGATCCGGGCCGAGTGTCGGGGTCTCCTTCAAGCTCTCCTTCCCTTGTCCTGACGACGACAAGACGACAATGGTGCATTCTGTTTGATAGCCTGCATCGACTCAGCTATGCTAAGTTGCTTGATATTGGTACACGAGAAGTTGAAATGGAGTCCGCTGTCGTGCCTTGCAAGTCGTGCAACTTCGCTCGTGTATGTCTTTGTCATAATTGTATTTGCTAGGTCTACCCTTTTCCCGATTTCAGAATATCTCATATCTCATATAAGTGAATGCTCTGTCCTCCCGTCCCTTGAGGCTTCTGTACTGGTAGTCAAAACACTGATTTCAGTAGTCTATAGCATGTACATTCGTTTTAATTGACATCGGGCCTCCAGGACAGGCTGCTCGCCACTCCCGCGCCTGCCCCGCACTCCCCCGGTCTCGTCGCGCTCGAATTTGCCGTCGTCAAGCGGAGCACGACGCCGACGCACTTGCGCGCACGCCCAACGCGCTGGCTGAGGATGAACCTGGGGTTCTCCGACGTCACCTGACAAACGTGCACAGCATATTCCCGATACGGTGCGTTTACAAGAATCCTTACTTATATCTGTCGTTATTTAGTTTGCCTTGTTTGCTCACTCGCCCACTTTGTGATCCGCGCCGATCTGGTTGTATGGTCTCAGAATTACCAGAGTCGGATAGGCGTGAAATCGATTTTGGGGGCGCCGGGCGTTGTCCGATCATCGGGTCCTGCCACAGATGTGGCGCTTTGCGACTAGTTATCAACTCGATACGTATCAGGATGTCCGAGTTGCCGCACAGTCACTAATGCTGTCAAGCAGTGCCGAGCCCAAAATAAACAGTCACGTGTTGTGGCTCGAAAGAAGTTCCCAGGCAGCGATGTTCGACTAGGTCTCTTTAAAAGCGATCTCCGATACTCGGGGATCTGCAGGATCTTGACAGCTTTTGCCGGAACAACATCGCGAGGAGTCGCAGGCAGTACGGTATGTTGTTTTCCGGTCTTGTGTGGTGACTCATCAGGCTTGCATCCCATTGGCTTAGCAACGTCTTCGGGCGGAATACAGCCTTTCGGAATTTTCCCAACCCAGCTTCCAACGGCATCGTGGTACCGGTCCTGCAGACGTTCAATATGTTGTTCGGGGAGGACGCTTTGGCGTTACTGTCGGACTCTGAGAGGGATGCTGCATGGTAAGCAGGCTGTATTCTGGTGGCGTGCTAGCTAACATTGCGTAGTGTCGAGGCCCTGCTGCCACTTTTCTGTAAAAACATGTTGCGTGGTCAAGAACGTCCAAAGGTTGCAGGGGTCAACGAAGATTAGTAAGTCACAATTTCATTAATGCGGGTCGTGCCGACGGTGATGCGATGTGAACGATTGCGGTGTCGACAGCGTTATCAATCTGTTGATGCTTCCTCGATTGGTTGTGAAAACAGGTTTATCCAACATTCATCGCGTACCTGGAGTCAGTGTAGAGCGTAAACGCACAAGGATGTCACCAGAACGGACCGATTCTCTTCGGCGCATCCTTGGTTCCCATATAACAGCCGCAGCGTCGAGTATATCAGGTCCCACGGTCCAATTACCCAGTGGCGGTACAAACGGCCACCACAGGCTCATTCAATGCGGCTTCGTAATTCACGGTATGACTGGCGGGTATGCTACGGTACGTAACCTTTTCAACCCAAAATTCTTGCTCATGGTGGTCTGAGACTCTGAGCAGGTTTCGACTCGCCGACTCGGTTCACGAACCAACATAAATAATTACGTTTCAACAGCTCTGAATATTTTCCTTCACGCTATCGAGACATGGGATTCGATCACACGTTCACGGAGATCGTGGTGGTGAGAATATGGATACCGCCATCTGGATGATCCAACACCGTGGTTCAAATCGATTGTCCTTCATATGGGGGAAATCTACAACAAAGTATCGTATTGAATACCTCTAGGTCGATGTTGGCATTCAGTTCGTGCGTCATTAGCGTGTACCTTCATTTGCTTGACATATGTGGCTGCCGCAGGTCCTCTTTCTCGATCAAATTGATCATGACTGCCACCAATTCCAGCACGATTGGAACCACCATCCTATCTGAAAGCGAGGTCACAATCAAACACCTTTGGTAAGTGCGCATCATTATGCACTCATGGAGCCACTAATATCATTTTCAATAGGACATACAGTTCTATCTGAGGTATAGCATGGTGTATCCCGAACCCCTTGTACACAGCCAGAGATTCTCGCAACTTATGTACACAACAATGATCATATTGATGTACAAGCGGCGATCGCAGCCAATGAAAATCGACATGTCCGACACGCCAGGATCAGTGTACCGCCTACAACCTTGTCGTTTCAATCTGTCGATGCACACGAAGCTTTCGTGCTGCCCTCCAAGCAAGTTGGGACCAACACATTATTCCATTGGGTTACGGAGTTGCGGAGAGTGAGTGGCCAAACGGGACACACCCTGAAGTTGAAGTAATCACCGTTGGTCATGTTGCAAGTCAGCACGAGTTGGTCGTTTACCTTTCATCAGCAAAACCCGGATTTTGCCATAGTGGTCATAGTGGTCATAGTATTCCATAGCAAACCCATAGTTCACTCATAGTACTCATAGTATCATAGTGTTCATAGTGTTCATAGACTGTCAAAGTATA
>JBBPOC010000750.1:0-14009 GCA_038091235.1 Tylopilus rubrobrunneus | reverse complement strand
GTATCCCCCGGGGTCGTCTGAGGAGCCTGTTCCTCATTCTCATTCTTAACAGGCGCTTCGGCAGCGCCACTGTCAGAGTCAACGGGGGAGTTTCTTTCCACTTCCCGAGCGATTGCTACCCTTAGGCGGTCAATCAGACGGGCGTTGAACCGTCCTGGCTCGATACCGTGGTTATTGAAACCACCTGGGCCATGCCCGTATTCCGCCCATTGGCGGTACATCTCGTTGAGGTATTCAATAACCTCTTCGTAGACATATCCGGGATGTAGGGGAATGTCCCTCTCGAGGGATGACCTTATGGATGCCTCCAAAGGTGACGACCTCAAAGAGGGCCTTGCTCCCTCCGTGTAGATCTGTCCAAGGGGGCTCTCATCCCTCTGTACTGGTTCCATCTCAATTGATAGATGGGTCAGCTCCCTGTCCGTCTCTTGAGAAGTGAGAGGACTCAGCGCCTCAGCCGTCGTGTTAGAGATCCCGGTCGTCGCTTCTCTCGCGACTCTTTTGGTACTTCCTTCCGATTGGGGAACTTGGAATTCCCCCGGCATCAGGGCGCCATCGGCCCTAGGTCTGTTCTCATTTGACCCTTGACCGGCGTCCTCGGTCTCGATTCGGGGAGCTAATCCCTTCTTTTTCGACTTTTTGGTCGACTTTTTCCCTTCGGGTGATGACGATCATTTTCGTCCGGGGGCAGTTCGCCCCCATTTCCTTGCGACTGAGTAGCCGCTGCCCTCACGTAGCTGCGAGTTATTGTGCGACTCATGGTGAATCCGTGAAACGCACTTCAAAAAATTGTAAAGGTTGGGTAGGTTTGTCTTGAGTTCACGCAGGCGAAGTGAACCGTATTGGGATTCGCCAAGTGAGTATGGTAAGACAAAAGTAAGTATGGGGAGCTCTTATGAGTCTCCCCGTTTATATAATGTATACGGCGCATGTGATTACTACTGTCACATGCGCCCGTTGATGACCATTGACGTGCCCACTGACGTCGGTCGCATCACATGTCGGTGGGGCCATCAGCCCCTAACACTTCATCACCTTTCAGTGACTTCTTTTCAGGGGTAGTGGGCTGGTTAGCAGGCTGAGATGATGCTGAGCCAATGGGGATGGTGTAACCCCAGTTGGCAAGGAGGCCACAATGGGTGATGCATGTATTGATCTTTTGTCGAAGACAATCTCGGGTATCATTGGGAAGGGAATCCAGGAATCCCAGGTGTTTGCGTGGCCCACGTAAGAAAATGATAAGTAGACTGAAGAGGCTGATGTCGCGATGTAGAATTCTGGCTTTTTTGAGTGCCTCACCATGGGCTAAAAATGTTGAGTGATGGAGATCAACTGATGATAGATCGTGACCTACCCTGAACACAATCAATAAACACCACCAGGAGCTTAGCAAGTGAGTTGAATTTGAGGACTTCGATCCTGATAGGTTTGGTTACGAGGCGAGATAGTACATACAGCTGATACTTGTGCCCCTGTGGGGTGTGGCTGACTGAGGAAAGAAGGAAACATAATAAGTGTGTCGAATTGTTACATAGAACACTTGGTTGGATCGGATGGGGTGCTTGAACTTGTTCCTTGTGGATGAGCGTTGGGACACCTTCGATACCTGCAGCATTCAGCATCTTCAAGATGGCCCCTTCTGTATACTTGCACAATGGGTCAATCCAACAGTCTTTGATAACAACCCCTCTCTGGGTCTGGGGCCATCAGTGCATCCTTCCAGAGCCGGAGTCCGAGTCATCCAAAGGTGACTTGTCAGTGTGAGTGTCTGAATCATCAGTGTCCAACATGTCTGGCTGCAACAAGCCACCCCAAACCGTCATGCCCCGTCCATGCATGATATCAGAGATGAATATGAGATTGTCGATGGTGACTTCCTTCACATCTGGCCTGCCCTTTCATGTGACCAGCACACGCTTGTTCCCAGTTTCGTCAAGGAGCAAGACGTCAAAACCAAGCTGGGACAGTGAGGCTCTGGCAAGACCCACTATGATGCACAGGAATATCTCTGGTTTGGTGTGAATGTCGATAGAGTCCGTCTTGAGTGAGCCCCCTCAATCAAAGAACGTCAAGCTGACGGTGGACCCTAATATTCAAAGGGAAGGGGCAGCGTGCCTTCCATCCTGGGTGCATAAGATAACTCCCGTTTTCCCAGCGATATCAATGAAAGAGGACTTCATGGTCTTGCTGTTCTTCTTGCCCTTCATCTCTCCAAAGACGACGACCTCTCTCCAATCCAGTTTGTTCATGGTGTTGCTTGAACAGAGGACCAGATCTGGCTTTCATTGGAAGAATGCCCCTCCAAAAAGATTTGTTGGCCCCATTTCCATGCCACTTCCTGAGTGTTTTGATGTGAGCCATATGTCAAAGGACAGAAAAAGAAAAAAGAATGGGCAACTGACCTTTTCATCTCATCTCCAGTGATGTTCTTAACCACTGCTAGCACACCATTGAGAAATCCAGCCATGAATGCTCCTGCATTGGTTCCATGTGTTTTTGGAAAATTGAGCCAACGCTCGCCACGTTCCCCATCAGGTATCCCATAGAGCTGCTTGTCTCATAAGCGACGCAGAAGTTGGGTCAGCATAGACATAGACTGCAAGGAGTCAAACAGAATAGAGTTGGGGAATAATTCGTCAAGTAGACCTTGACTTTCAGACTTGTTGATATGCCAATGGAACTCTTTGGTATCATTTTTGACCAAACGATCCATGTTGTCATGGTAACCATCAGATTTTCACCTGTATTCCACTGGAATACTTGCAAGCTGCAGGCGAACCATGAGTAAACTGACATCGGGTGCAAAGATGAGCACTCACCAGAGCACTATTATGGAGTGTCTCATGTATTTGGACATGTTGTGGTGCTGACTATAATAGTATAAAATATTTTTGTTACCTGATTTAGAAGTAGGAAACATTCAAGTTACCTTGTGCTGGGGTGACTCGAATTCCATTGCAGGCTCAGAGGACACACTTGGAATGTGGGTATCAGCTTGGTACCAATCTGAGAGTGATTTGTGGGATATTTTAAACCCTTGACCACAACTCATGGTTGTGTAGGGCCACAAGCCAGGCTGATTGAGGACATTATCATCATCACATCACTGAGATTGACATAAAACATGTACATAAAGAAGCTTGTATGGCTAATAGTGTACATCAAAGTGTTAGAGAGTAATACAATTCCTTGGACCAATACTTGTTCAGCCAGAATTCTGCTGACAACTCATAGCAGCTGTGATGCATCAAGCGATTATGAGCGGCGTCACCAAAACGGGGATTAAGTGGACAGGTGACTGAATCAATGTGATAGGAATGACATCTCCAATGCAAGTACCATCCAATCTGACCGCCCATTGGAGCAAGTGCATCCCAGTCCCAGGATGTGTGAGATCTCCATGTTGGGGGATGACATCGAAGCACTGTACATATGCAAGGAGGTGGTCTGACTGGAGTGGATGGAATACCATTTGGAGCTGAATGACTGTGTAGTCTACCAGACATGTGAACAACGGCGTAATGCATTGAATTGGAGACTTACCATCCAGGCCATGCTTGGGCCAACTGCTTTCTGGCACGTCATTGACAATAATGGCATCATACAAACCATAAGGATTATCCAAGGAAGGAGGGATGGCCTGGAGTGTCTGAGGGGCATCCGGAGTCCTACTGTGGTAGTGCATTTGTTGGACGCGGAGGTTGTGCCAGATTTGTATACATTCGAAGGGTAGACTACTACCAACAACAGTGGAGCTTCTGACCCCAGAGACAGTATGGGGCGATGACCTGGCAATGCGCTCCAGGTATTTGAATAGAGCAGTGCTGAGATCCGGTAAGTTAAACATGTTGCTGGCCTCATCAATAGTCATGCGCAGGGATGGTTTCACAGCAAGGTGAAATGCAGTGGTAGCTGTGGATAAAGTTCAATGAGGTTTTGGAGCATCTGAAAAGTGACCGCTAGAGAGCGCATCCACAGTAGCAAAGTAATTGACTTGACTGAAAGCCACTATGTGCAGATGGTCAGTGAGAGACATGTCTTCGGGGTCTAATTTGTGCTCATTTTCCTGGTCAAAGACTCTGTCGTCGTCTTCATCAACTCCATCTGCCATATTCCTCTCCAAATATGTTGCAATGTTGAATAGTAGGCATTTTTCGGATTGATCGAGATGACAGGCAATTTGGCTATAGTAGTCTTGGTTGTTATCTGCTCATGCCGGAACTTTGATTTCCTGCATGTGAGCATATTCAGTTGGGTCCACAGACCATTGCATGACAGGACCGGTGTGATGGATATTGGGAATGACACCTTGAAGAAGCTCTAGTTTTGGAATCTCCCAGCTATCTTTCCATCCTCCAGCACACACAATCACGTCCTTGTGGTCGTGAAAATCCTGGAGGGCCTTTGAGACTTTGAAGAGTGTGTCCTCATCGAACAACGGCACTTGTGCGAGGTACTGCAACTTCATGAGTGACCAAATGGCAACAAGGAACCTACTAGGAACTGCACCAGCAATGACCCCGACTAAGTAGCATTGAACAGCATGATGGTCACAGCCAGTGACTTGTTTGAGCTTCAAAAGCCTGTCTTCAAAAGCCCAGTACCCAACAGTAGTCTGTATCAGCGAAAAGCAAAAATCGATCTCCTGAGCACCAATGACTGTAATGCACCACTAGCAATCGTGGTCCCAGCAGAAGCGGTGAAAATGGTGCAAGGGTTCTGTGTGGAGAAAGCAGTGGGGATGAGAAAGCGCCCAGTGGATCCAGAATGGTTCAAGACACCATTCAGACTAAGCCTCCTAATTGCTTTCAAAAATGCTTTGTAGTCTGGGGGGTCCTGCTGAGCACGGATGGTCCAAATGGCAGCAAGCGTGACTGAACTTGTGGGCAGTCGTAACTGGAGAGACTTTGGGATTTGTGCCAGCTAGGAGGCACTGTTTGGGTGTGTCGGCAATCCATGCTTCCAGCAGTGTGTAGCAGTATCATAGGTTCCCGACCAGATTGTTCATTATCACACCAACTGAGGTGGCAGTCTTCAGAGGTTGCAGATGAGTCAAGTCACAACATATCATTCTAAGTACACATGCATATCTACCTAATACTTTGGGCAGCGACCCAGATGCATTCACATGCACCCAGACGACATGCACACCCCTGTCCTCCATCGTGCTCGCAAAGCAGTACACACCCTTGATGATACTCATGCTCTTGACATGCACATGATGCTGCATGTATGTATGCTGCAATTTGCTCACCACGCTCTGCTCCAACCGCCCCATGTCCCAAATCTTGACACTCCTGTCGTCCAACACTGGCATGAAGAACGTGTGGTTGGGCACGACGGCGAGCCCAGTGACGAGCTACAAGTGCCGCATTAATGTGACGGTTGCTGTTTTCCCATGCGATGAAGCTCTGCTGTGCAGCATTCCACCAACAGATCAGGCCTTCATGCATGCGCAGACCAAAGTTGTGCTAGAGCTCACAGTTGTCTTGATAGATGTTTTCGAGCAGGGTTCTAAGCCCCGCTTCCTGGCCATCTGTACAAGGGTAGTGCATCAGCAAGGAAAGAGGTGGCACACGGAAGGTATACCAAGGTAGAAATCAGCTGGAGACTCAGGGAGTGAAGGCAACTGTGCAGCCGCTTGCCTGGCGCACTCGCGGGCTGCAGCCATGAGGTTGAACGACGACATCAAACTACTGATCGTTGTGAGGTGTCAGTGCAATTCATCAAGTGTGGGCGAATTTGGAGCATGGTCGATGCTCGTAGCACGGCTCACCCACGGGGTACCAAGTCGGGTGATTATGCATCATCTAGAACAGCTGAGCGACAGATAATCCAAAGCAGTGCGAGAATGTACCATTGTCCCTGTTGCAGAAAGGTGTGTGACAATTCGCCAGTGGTTGATCTGACGCAGGTTGAGATCGCACACACTTCACTGGTGAGTTCTCTGGTGCACTTTGTACACCCCACCTGTGCGTTGAGATGCATCTTCGGTCACAATGGTATGTGTAACCAGTGGCTGCTCCCTTTCATCGGCGTTGCGTGGCGAGGAGGATGCTGGGAATATCGCTGAGAATGGAGTCCTCCTTCGACTGTTCCAATGACTTCCGGGCAGATGGTGGTCGTCTTGGACCTGATGGACTTGCTTGTTCATTGTCGTCGTTGTCGTCGATGAGGGAAAAGTGTCACAAGGTGCACAAAAAAGGAAGTACAGGTAAAATGCGCATAGTAAATCACTCAATCAAAACGTGGCAAAATCAATCAGTCAGCCGTTGCATCAAGAATAATGCCCACGAATCGACAGGTCATTTTGCTCCATGATATGTATAGTGATACAATGAAAGTATTGTACAAGTTTACCCAATCAATCTGACTCCGAGTCTGACAACGAGTGAAAAAAGTTTGGATCATCTTACTTATTCAACCAAAATTGCTTGTATCCTTCCATCGCTGTCTGCATTTGCAAACAAGTATGCGCCTTTTCACCAAACTGGGGGATTAAGTGGGCATGTGAGTGAATTCGACTCGGGGGGTTAATGTAACGTTCTCGACCCTCTTGTGTGACCACGCATGTTAGAAGGTGGAGTCCTGCAGACGAATCATACTGTACGACATTGAATTTCTGTACATAGGCAAGAATCTCATCATGTACATGAGCAGGCCGATCTGGCCAGATCGGACAAAAGATTAGTCAAAGTTGAACAATGTGGTGCCCTGATGTGTTGGTGTTAGATGGGAGATGAAATGGAGATGACAAAACAAACTTACTTTGAAGTCCCTGCACAGGCCACAGAGATGCATCTGACATACTGATGATGGCAGGGTCGTAATGACCAACGGGCCACATATCACAAGGAGGATGGGTGGAGAGTGACTGCACTGGTTCCAACTCGTTCTGCACAAAAAATGGCTTTGTTTGCACACGAACCTTGTACCATGCTTGAATACAACTGAAGGTTATTGCCGGGTCGAAGTCTGCGCAATGCAAATGCTGGGGAATTTGAGACATGGGCTCAGTGTGAGCAGATTGACAATGCAGGAAGTAATGGATTGCGTGGGGGAGGTCGAAGAGACGGAATGTTTCAATGGCATCATTGAGGGATAGTCATGTAAGATTTGGGTCTCTCCTGAGGTGTAAAGCTGTACGTTCTGTTGCGAATGTTCGAAATGGGCTTGGGGCAGAGGGGAACAACCTGTCATGGAGAGCTTTTGCTCTAGTGAAATAGTCGGTAACCTTGCATTTGATGCATGGTGAGTTGACATAATGTCCTGGATTGTTGTTATTATCATGGTGATCGTCATCATCATCGTTGACGGTGACAGCAGCAGCATTGTCAAGTTCGGACTGGCAAAGGGAAGTGGCATGGTCAAAAAGAAAACATTTCTCAACATGGTCAAGATAGCGACACATTTGAGATTGCAAATCATGATTGTTGCCAGAATGCGTGGGCTTCTTCATGAGGTGTATGTGGGCGCATTCCATTACATCAGCAGTCCATTGCATGGGAGACCCTTGTGAACGGATGCTAGGTGCAACACTTTGCAGCAGCTCCAGTTTGGAAATCTCCCAATGATTGATGACATGCTTGACACCGCATGCTTTGGCTTTGATGATGGATGGCTTGTTCTCATGAAATCCTTGCAACATGTGCTCAACCCTGGTGATGTCTCTCTCTCGAAACTGGGGAGCCTGAGAATAGTAATGGAACTTGGTAAGGAAGCACAGAGCTAAGAGGCATTTGCAGGGTGTGGCTCCAGCAAGGATGCCGACAAGGTAGCGTTGTATGTTGCAATGGTCATGTCCTGACGAGAATGTAAGAGCGGAGATGCCATCCAGAAAGTGTTGGTAACTGATGAGGGGTTGGATTTACAAGAACCGGTAGTCCAATTTGTCAGCGCTGATGAGATTGACGGCCCATGAGTGATTGTGGTCATTGGCAAATTTCCACCACTGATGGAGCAATTCGGAACAGAAATTGATCGAAGGTTCAACAAGGGGCCAGCTCCCCCAACATGGCTCCGCTACGCCATTGAGATAGGGTCCGCAGGCTTTGAAAAATTCGGCGAACTGGGATACTGGGGTCATTGCCGTGATCTTCTTCAGCTCGGAAAGTGTGTCGAGAGCAGTGCAGATGGGATGTCAGAAAGGATCCCTGAATTGTTTTTTTGTTGCCTTTGTAACATACGATGTGTTACTACGGATGCACGCCAGCATCCGTGCCTCAGGCACATCAGCTATATATGCAGCCAACATTGTAAAGCAATACTTGTTGTTCCCTGACAGGTTGCTCATCATCCAACCGTACTGTGTGGCTTTCTTGAGTGGATCGATCATGATGTTGATGCAATGATGAACTTGAAGCAGCCTATCTGCAAGTACCCCCTGAAGATGCTTGACCAGGTGAGTAAATTTGGGTATGGGAAGAAGGGCAAGAAGCATGAATGCGTTGCTTCGAGCTTTGCTGCAAACATTCTTCAATATGTTTGCGAGGGAAATGAGGAGAGGGTATGCCTGCCGGTTTCCAATGGCCATGATGTTTGTCTTGTTGGATGACAGGATAATGCTGAGGAGTGTTGCCCTGGTAGGTAGTTGACTCTGTTCATTGTTAGAGTTCTGACAAGGTATAAGAATCTAGCACTCACCTGCAGCTCCCACACATAGTTGCCAGTGAGCCATTTCTTGGTAAACACATTGAGTCGCATTGGCGGTTTCATAGAGCTTGCATGGACAAAACTCTATATGTCCAGCAATGCAGGGATTGGATAATATAGCTTGAAGACACTTGATTGGGTCTTGAAAGAATAGGCACAGGGATCTCTTCATAGGGTATTCTGGCTGAATGTTGGTAGATTTCCAGTGCAGGCCAGATGGGAGCATCTCTATTCATTTGTGTAGTTCCCTAGTGTTGGAAAATGAAATGGGAAGTTGTTCAACCTGGACATGAAGTCAGAATAAATAGTGAAATGCACGAGAGACCCACTAGTCATATGTTGAGCCTGAGCAGTCTGTCTGTCTCCAGCATGCTCAGCCCAGATAATGTAATCCATTGGGCCATTTCCCAGTCTCGCACTCCTGCAAATGGATAGAAGAGGTTACGTTTTTGCTCTTCAGTATGAATATTGCCATCAAAGATATCTAAAAATGTTTGGCTGCCTTCAAAGCTTTTTGAAGCATCTGGGAAGGCCACCACCGAATAACCACCAGTGTCCAGGCTCAAATTGAAGTTGAGGTTGTCAGCATCAACATTGAGATGGTCTTGAGCTCGGGGGGAAGGGGGGAAATCATAGGTTGGAAGAGGGTCATGAGCAGGATATGCCGGCAGAACGAGGGGTGACCACGAGCCTAGGTTTTGACCAGCAGATTGGTGTCGCCTGACTCTGGTAGCTATTGCGATGTGTTGAGCGTGCAAGCGTCGACTCAACATTCAACATTTGGAGAGGGGCTGATTTGTATGCTGTAGAAGCACTGAAGTGCTTTTGAAGGCCCTGCTGCAATCGGGACAGAGGGTGGTGTGGCGATCCTTCCAATCAACCTTTGGCATCGACAAGATGAGTTGATGGTAAGACTTCTTCACCTCTGGCGTGTGGCCAGGGCCAAATCAGATCTGGGCGAGGGTCAGCAGGAAAAATGTTGATTGGTAACGGAGTCGCATGATTGGAGCTTCTGTTGATGCTGATGTGGTAATGAGTGATGAGGGAAGTGCTTTGAAGGCAACACACTGGCAAGGACTGTTGATGTCAACTCATACAATTCGAGAGAGCCCCCTTAGGCTTGTTTTGTTACTCTCCGAACCTTATTTGGCAATTACACAATCTTTGGAAGTGAACGGTGATTGAAACTCTGAACTTTCAGCATTGCGTTGTTGGGACACAAAATGGGTGAGTTTTGACTTGTGTAATGATCCTAGTGAAAATATGTCCTGTCAGCAGATGCATACGAAACTGCACACTCTTCTAGCAGTAACCATACCGGCCCCTCCCTCTTGCGTTCATCATCCATCGAGCCGGAGGGGCCTGTTCATTCAGACATGTCAAGCATTGATCCACTCAACTTTGTTGATTGTCCAGTAAGATATAATTGTTACATCAAATGGCCGCTGATGTTTACACAGGGGATTCCGATGCCACTTGAACAGCCATACAATGCTGAAGAGGCAGAATTATTGATCGCTACTGTTCGTGCTCAGTGTGACATGCTCAAGGCCCAGCTCGTTCTTCAGGTGGGAAGGATCAAACACAACTGAGCTTGAGTCAACTACCACGAGCTGCAACTTCAGAAAGCACAGCAGCATGCAGACAAAATTCAAGAAAAGTTAGACTTGGCAAAACAAATGGCAGGACGAGCGAGGATGGTGATTTCTGATCATGGCTATCTTCTTGCACTCTCTCTTTCTCCCCAACATCCACGACTGAAGAAAAGTGCACACAGTATGTTTATTGTATCTTATTGATTGATTGTGTCCAGTGAACCATCTGACGGTGTTTCTTTAACAAGGGTATGGGATAGTATATATAGTACATATGTTTGCCCATAGCTGTTGTATCCTTTTAAGCTCAGACAATAAGTATCTGCCAATGTGTACTAGAATGTCAAAGTCCATCAGGTTTGACATGTTGGTCATGTGTGTCGGTCACATGTGACTTGGCATGCCAAATCATTTGTTGATTGAAATGCACATACCCTCATACCCACCACTACAATCACATCAACCCACACACATCCTCGAGCAGTCCATGCCAACAACACAATTCAAGTTGAACTCAGAACTCAGAGCAGCCCAATTGTGGCGATCAGTCAATGCTGAGACTAGCCTGAGTTGGTCACTAGTCACCATCGACCCACTGATGCTGATCACTACCCAACAGGCCCACTGGATAATTGATTGCACAAGACTGAATGACTCAGATGAATGTTGAGCCTGAGCTAGCCATCATTAACGGCACTGCTGCTGCAGTTCCTGACATCAGTGTCACCGAAGTTCATAGAAGGACACCATTACTGTCATGCTCTGGTCCTCCACCAAACCCAGTCAGCACTTCAATGAAAAAAGACAAGCCTGTTCACCCGTTCTATTCGACATTGACCTGGTATCGCCACCCCATGCTTCACTCCATTGGTAGACAGATCAAAGGCTACATCGTTGGTCCGATGCCCATAAGTGACTTTCTCAATACTTTTCTCCCCCCCAGACCTTATTTCCAGGTACCACCCAGTCATGACTTTCCACCCCTCCATCTCTTTTGAAAGAACTGTCAGTGCTTCAGGTGAACTGAATGTGTACCGACTCTTTGTGAGTCGTCTAATTGCAAGCAACATTATTGTGTTAACCACCACCGTCTTTTAAGATTGAAGAGTTGGCTCCATTCGCCCCCCAACTTCATTTCATGGACTCACATGCCTGAGGAGACAAAGAGAATGGGTACTCATTCGAGATAAAGCCCAACATAAGCATTTATCACCCCTCAAACATTGATCTGGCCTACCCTCCAGAGCACTGCCATATCTCCAACATCGACTTGCTCATCGAATTCAAATGGAGGGATTGTGATGATCCCTCCATCGTCCCCTCTCAAGACGCCTGCCCCAATGCAACCAGTTTCCTCAGTAATTCCAATGCCAAGAATGACACAATTGGCCAGATTGGGGCGTACACCACTTCCGTGTTTGCTTCCCAATTCCACATGCACTTCTTTTCAATATTTGTGCTATGTGACAATGCACGCTTGAGTCAATGGGACCAGGAAGGTGCCATCGTTTCAGAACCATTTGCATACAACTCCAACCCCTTACTCGTGGAATTCATCTTGCGATACTTGATGGCCCCGGCTGAGCTACTAGTAAGTGGTATGGATACCACTGTGGCCAATGTTACCAGGGATAGAGCAGCACGCATGTGGGACAAACTAGGATTACATGTGAATACCCCCATGTTCAAGACAACCATGCCAACACTTGGCAATGGGCCACCAATGATGGTCATTTTTGCCAAGCCATCTCCCCGCCCTTCCACTGGCATCCCAATTGGTTGTTCCACATGTGCTTGCCCTGCATACGACGTTCACAGGCTCGCGTGGTGTTCTTGAAAGAGTCTTGGCATATCTCTGCCAATGACATCATCCCCAAAGGTCAGATCTACAAAGGCCTTAACTGCCACAAAGTTTGCTTCACTCCCACCTGTCTTGCAAGCGGCAATGTCATACATTCAGACAAACAAATAACACAGTCGTACAAACTCTCATCTTACTCCTGGGCCTGTAAATCAAATCTACAACTTATCCAACACGTCCATTACCACCTTCAAGTTGTGCTTGACATTGTTGGCAAACCTGTGACAGAATTTAGCTCCATGAAAGAGATGGTACAAGCCATTCATGACGCACTTGTTGGTATGTCACCCAGTACAACATTCAGACAATGTACTGATGCCTTCAGCCATTGGGCAACAAAGCACATATGGATGCACTTGATGCAGGGTACATTCACCGAGATCTCAGCCCAGGTAACTTAATCATCTTTGGTGGTTGTGGGTATCTGATCAATTGGGACCTCGCGAAATCGAAGACATGCCTATTGCCCCGCCAAACCACACACATGGTGCACTACTAGTATTATCCATGTTAATGAAATCTTACTAACTTCCCACAGGGTACATGGTTATTTGTGTCTGTGCACCTCATGGGTGACCTAACTGCCAGTCACACGTTCCAGGATGACCTAAAGTCCACATTCTGGGTCCTTCTTTGGACAGCCATCATGTATTCCCCATCATCTCTTACTGCCAAGACTCGCTCCGACTTCATGAGGAGGACCTTTGAATCGAACCCTGGAGGCATAGAAAAGCGTGGTCTATTCACTTGGCAAGTCATCTTTTCGCCCCTGCTACTTCCTGATCAACCCGTGCTGGTCACATTACTACAAGAGCTTCTCAACCTCTTCTGCAACTTCTATCTCCAACCCACCCTTCAGCAAAACAAAGCATACTGAAAGTATTTGGACCGCAAACAGGACTCTGCTGAGCATGAACCCCCCGACAATCTAGTCATGATCAACCCTGCCTTTATGCACCATGCAAGCATAGCAAAACTAGCGAGCCATGATCACCTCATATCCTGTTTCACCCGTTACCTAGAAAAGAGCTGGCCAACCAATAAATCCAACCCCCCTGATAATGGTGCTGTCCCACAACCATTAAATAGGATCTGTCATATACTGTCCTAACTCCGACCCTCCAGAACCATCTCCAGTTCCCTCATCTTGAACTCTGATGCATTCTTGCTCAGGAGCTCATCTCCAACCTCTGGACTTCTGCTACGTTACACTTTCGTAACTTTCTAACTCACTTATGTTTCCTCCGTTTCCCATTTGTACTAGATTCACTTTCTAATTATCTCCAAACCTGTGTAGCACAGCTCTGGCTATGTTTCCCTCTGTTTCTGTCTTACTCATCTCTGTTCTGCGTTTACCAATCACTTACTAATGCGATGAACTCCGTTAGTAATCCTATACAACTCCATAGTATATATAGTGTAGATTTCATGTATCTAGCTTTAGCTTCGTTATTGACTTCACAAATCCTCTTGACCTCTGAATGTCTCTGACCCTCCTATCTCTGACCTTTTCCTAAATCCAGTGACCTGCACGCTATCAAAAGCATGCGGAGGTCAGAAAGATACCCTTTTTCCCATTGTTCCTATTGTCCAATTTCTTCAATACTTTAGGGCCAGTTAGCTCCTATCTATACCTAAATGACCCTAAATTCTCAGATTTCTCCCAATTTTTCCCATTGAGAGATGACCCATTCTTTCTCCTTCGTATTTATATACCAAGTGACTATGCTAGTGAACTACACTAGTTTGTAGATGAGCGCTAATCAACTAGGCATGCACAGCTTGGTCATGTGACCTCTGGCAAAGCTTAGGGGCTAGCCCAAATTGATACCCTGGCACTGCATGAAGTAAGCAGGCCAAATCCAGACATGAGCTAGTTTGCCTTAGTCAGCTGGTTCAGT
>JBBPOC010000749.1:0-14027 GCA_038091235.1 Tylopilus rubrobrunneus | reverse complement strand
TGAGGGAACACATTCGTGCCAAGCAGCTTATCGGCGTACAGGTTGTACGACAAGCCCCAACTATGTACAATAAGTAGCTACTCACAAAAGCCGGGATCACCACACATACCTGCTGTCGTTGCCATAGGACAAGTCCAAGTGTTGACCATCCTTGGCGGTGGCATACTTCAAAATTTGGGGCACGTAACTGGCCACAATTGACTAAAATGTTGTTTAGTAGAACTAAACTTTCCTGTGCGACGTACTTACACTATAGTTCTTCTGGCTAGCGGTATCGCCTAGCATGCCTGAGATCTCGGCCATGGCTTGGATGCCGATGACGCCCTTGATGGCAAGGTTAGTCTGGTTAGCAAGCGCGCCTGCAAAGTCGTCCGTGCTAATTTGGTCAGCGGGGATGAGGGCCTCGGCAACGAGATAGCCAGTCCATTGCTTGAGCAAGTTTGTCTGCTAACGGTCAATAAACAACGCAACCAAAGTGGTATGGAGCGCTGACATAGCTAGTGATAATCGAAGTGTCCTTCGTTTTCTGAGTGTAGCTCAATGTCATGATGAGCATGTTTCCACATTCTGTTCCACTTTAGTGGTCAGGGACAAAAATACGTGGATCGTGTTTCACCTTCTAGTGGCATGTCCTCTGCATTACCATCATTATGCCCAATGGCCTTGGGGTAAGCGGAACCTGATGCATATAAGGGGCGCGCTGCCGTCTCGAGAGGAAAAATCTCACCAAGGTCATGGACCGCGTACGTCTTCGGCCATTGTCCTGTCGCTTGGTACTCGAACAGACCCAGCAAGAGGTATTTGCCAAGCACGGGGTTAGTATAGAGCAAGATGGGCCAGGCTGGCATGATCACATCAACGGTGTTGACATTCTGGCAAGATTCACAAATTCAGAACGGCTAGCTGGATGTATGCAAAACTAAGACGCACTCCATCACTAGATATTTCTGGCCACGGGTAAGTCGAAGCCCCAAACTGACACCGGAAGATACATACCCTTTAAGAACATAAGAGCATCGTTTGTATTCCAGGAACCATCACTGTTCTTGGATACTGTGAGCTCCATAGCACCAAAGGCTTGTCGGATGGATAGTTGAACTACACCAGCGTAGTTGCTCGAGATGGCGGATGCATCGCTCTTGATTTTTTGGTCAAACGCTTGTGCTCTGAGCATTGCGTTGGGATAATCTTGAACGAATTCTTGGATCTAGCCATGATGTTATCAGCCGACAAAAATCAAGCTTGATACCGCGATGTTTTACTGACCATTTGCTCGACGCCGGATGGATAAGCACTCCAAGCATAAATGCTTCTGGCTTGATACGCGCCTCCAGCAATGATATACTCGATGGCGGGATCCCTGACATGGCCGACAGCGAAGACGACAGGATGGCTGGTTCCAGAGACCGAGCCCAGATCCTGAGCGAAAGCAAACACTGGCCAATCATTATTGATTGCACGGAAGTTGGTGTCAAATGTGTTTGCCAGAACGCCGTTGTTTATGAATTGAGCGCGTACGACGATGTCCTGGCCTGTCTGATAGGTAGTCGAAGTTCCGTCCTGAGACAAATAATCAAAGACCCGTGACCGAAAGAGAAATCAGCCCGCATACATTCGTTGTAGAATAATAAGCGGCTCCCTCTGTGCAGCACGTGAGCTAGCTGGATGCGCATCGCATGTTAAGCCAGCATGACAAACTTACCCAGGATGAAATCGTTGTACTCGGTATAATTTTGCTGGGTTTTGAGCATAACTTGGTGAGTGAAGACCGGCCCGGTTGTGGTACTGTTCCAGACGACCATTTCCGCGTTGTTGCTCGCACAAGCCCACTCGGCACTGACATCAGTGTAGACGCTAACTGTATGAGCCGCGCCATCCGTGGAGATAGCTTGCACAGTGAGATACGAAAACGGGGTGGATTGCTTCACGAGGTCCGATGGCTGGCGTCACGATGGTCACAGATAAAATTAGACAACAAGGAATTGTAAGCTTGTACACACCTCGACGGGGCTCGTGAAGCTAAGAACAACATCAACCGGTCCGGCACTGAGGTGAAACAGGGTAGAAGTGGCGGTAAACTGAAATAACGATGAGAAACTTCCAGGACAAACAAAGACCTGGGGCCTACTTGCATGCTTTTCTGGGTCGCAAGTACTGGTAAGGAACCTGACACGACAGGATTCCCGAGAATGGTGTATGTCGTCCCGTCAACTTTGATGTAACCAGCCCATCCAAGATTCTAGTGGGGTCAGAAGAAACCAAATTATGGCAAATCTATGGACATACACCGCCAGCCCAGAATTGTGGCCACGCCTGGTTCACCGCAACTCCACTGCCTTGTGGGAGCCATGCGGACAAGTAGGGTGTTCTTACTGCGAGAGGAATGGACGCAGGATTAAAGGGTGATGTTGTCCATGAAACCGCCAAGACAGCTGTGGCTTGAGCGAGGAGTGATGTTGAGAGCAGTGCATCGCTGAACAGACGCATTTTGTCGGAGTGAGTGGGTAACGAAACTCTTGGGTGACATTTATATGATTCCTTGCGTCATCTCTCTCCCACAAGAGTCCGAGTGGGTGCCAGTGAGAGGCGGTCCACATGACTTCGCAACTAAGTCGGATGCCAGGGTGACGTTGAAACGCTGATATTTATTTAAAGCCGCGCCTCTAGATCATGAACTTCACGGCCACGGAAGCGACGGAACGAAGGGCTAGTCATGGGGGGATGGTAATGATGGCGTGCCAGTGGTCGGAGGTGGACGTGTTTTACATTCCGAGTCGCGGGAGACCACTGTGAAAGTGAGCAGTCAAGAAAGGAAGAATCAACATCTCGGTTTGTCGCGTCCAAGGAGTCGGATCACCGATCTCACTAGCACAGCGTTAAAGCTGTTCGTCTTGATCCGTTTCCCCGCAACAATACGCTGCGTGGAGCCCCTTGCCAACTTGGGCTCCCGCCTTCAGGTAACGGTGACATCGCGTTATGATGGTGGGCTACTTTGTAACCAGGTCAGTCGCGTATCGCTGGCAGGACTGGTACAGCTGAGCACTGGCAGACGACTTGGATAATATTGGCAAGTGTTGATTGAAACCATCAGCCTAGCATGCAAACATTGATGCCGACGGTGGCCGTGCTCAACTTTGTTTAGCCTAGCGCTGGACTCCATCCACTTCTGACCACGGGATGTTCATGGGAGACAGATGCGTAGTGTATTACTTATGCTCATGCCCCGGCCCGGGCCAGCACGGACTGACAACTGTTCAGCTAGAACACCACAATGAAGTCGGCTCTGAGAAACTGCTATCCCGAATGGCCCATCAACGAATCGTAAGCCTCGAACCAATAATGGTCGCGCGCTCCTCCAAATCGTACACATCAGCACATGTCATATCTGCAACATCATCCCTCCTTCATTGCATTCAAGCCGAAAGCCGAGTCATTGGGCCAGGACAACGGGTCAATCCCACGTCCGGCCCGATGAAAACCTCGACCGTCGTCACGTTCTCCCTCAACTATACTAAATCATGCTCTGATACCAGAGAACTTGCTTTCAGGTACAACACATGAGAGGTGCTACCAACGTTCTTCTCTCTCGAACCAGCGCTCGGACACCATCCCCCGGGCCACTCGACGGCTCTTGGATCATATACAGGGTCTCAACTCGAGGCAGACAGATGTCCTCCCGTCCGTTCAACCCACATGGCATGCCGAGAACAAGGAGATAACTTTTTGGAAGGTACTCTGCCGCGAGGGCAAGCGATGTGATATTCCAAAGCTTTCTGTAGAGCATCTCAATGCATTCGATGCGACAAGGAAGACCAACTATCTTCCTAGTCCACTTAGTAAGCCACGCGACCGCTGTCGAGGCTCTCAAACTTTACTTTTATCGGCCAGCAACTTTCTTGAGAAGCCCTTCTACTTGGATTGCCTGTACAACACGTAACTTGGAGATACAATGAAAAGGCAAAGCTCGAAGACGAAAATGATGCATGAAAATAGTACCGAAGCAACGGTGTCAGTTCTCAGTTTTAGAAGTCTCCACATGCGTTTGCTGACTCAAAGGTGAGGAATCCATGTTCCTTCTTGATGATATCGGCAGCTTGGAACATTGTCACGCTCTGCCTTGTTATCGCACAAAATCACTCACCTTTCTCAGCAATGGCGTAAGCAAGGCCTGGAACGATGAACTCAAGTCGTGGCATTCATGCACCAAAAATCGGACATACTCTGAGTATGGCTTCCAACATGAAGCGGGATGATCGACAAGTCAACCACGCGAAGGTTGCATGTCCCGTACACCTGCACGACGATCAACATCCCACCATTGCTGAGTAGTGCTGAACTTGCCCTGAGCGCGGCGTCGACGACTCCACCATCATCCACAGGAAGCATTGAACATGTCCCAATCGTGTCTGTGGATTATCGTCGATCAGCCGAGCGACTTGTCGGTTAATAATGTGCACGCACGGAAAGTGGTGCCAGTTTCCTTCCTCAGCCATTCTGCACTGAGGTTTGAAAATTATACACGCCGATAAAGTGACTCGCCATGCCTGCAATGTCTTCATCGGTCTGCACGTTTAGTCCTGGGCGTAACTCATTTTCTGCAAGGTCACTTAGGTTGATGAACTCTGGAAAGCTTGCTATGTCACCATCGAGGATGTCGTTCAGCGGAGCTATCTTCACAAGCTTCCTAACAAATTTGACGAGTTCCACTAGAGAGGCGAGGTCTGCAATTTGTGAGGGTCTGGGACTCAGCTCAAGTGTAGTTACGTACCATATTGCTGCTCAAAAACATGTGGATCAATCACCGGGTCTTTAGTTGGGCCCGCAGCGTCGGTATGCTAACAAAGAATCAGCGATAGTCAGAGTGGCAGCATATGGTAATAGCATACGACTGTGCCCCTCGAAAATGGTGCGTTAAGTGCGACGCCAAACGACACGCAATTCTGTGTGGAAACTTTTCGTCAAGGAGTACACTTGTCGATCGTGTCTCGCCAAACATGCTACGCACTCGGGGTTCGCGAGACATAAAGTGGAACAGGGGCTACTATTATCTCCAGACTCGGAGCCTGATTCTTCAGGTGCTGAAGCTGTAAGTCATATTGCTTCCGGAGACCACTGGATAACTGGACAGAGTTGATGTTCTTCTCCAATTCTTCGCGTAGTTTTGATGCATTCATGGAGATTGTATCTAGTGGAAGAAACGCAAGGTTGATGATGGAGAGATGGAGCAGACCTTTGCCTTGCGGGCTAATGACGTCCAGGACTGTCGGCATAACCTGCACTATGTATGAAAACTCACTATAGCTGCATGTTTTTCTCATAGGCTTCCGCGGATCTGAAAAGCGGATCCATCGTCTGGAATTCATACCCATCATGACTGTTGGATTTTAGTGCTTGAGAAAGGGCGGCAATCAACAAAACCAGAGGAAATAGCATATAGTTCGTACCATAGCATACAGAAGCATTGAGATGCTCTTGTACATTGTTTCCAACGCCGGGCAATTCGTGCTTGACTTGTATACCCACTCTGTTGAGCACTTCCTGGTCACCAATCCCGGAAAGTTCTAATAGCTAAATCACCCGAGTAGGGACTACATGTGCAACTTGAACTGCGATCCACGTAACATTGAAACCTTACCTGAGGGGACTTGATAGCACTGCCGCATCAATCCAGTTAGTGCCTACTTAGATGGGAATGCATGAGGTTGCCAACCCTGCAGACAAGCAGACTTCCTTGGAAGCCTTGGCCTCGTAAACTTTGCGCTCTTTGTTGTGAAAGAACTTTACGCCAGTTGCGACTAGCTTTCCGTTTTCATGTTTCTTCGTGACTATTTCCGTCACGTATGCATTGGCCAAGACGGTGAGATTCTTCCTATCCATCGCAGGAGCATAGTACCCCTTTACGAAACTGTAAGCCACGAATCAAACGAAGAAAAAGGATTCACGTTGGTAACATATGACCGAAAATGGTCGGCAGGGCTTATAGTACATGGGGTGGTGCCCATGCCCAGGGTCTGTAATGAATCAGCATACACTTCTTACGCCGGGATGGAGAATTACCTGGCCTGAAGACTGGGTAGAGGTTGGGTCATTTCCTTGGCGCTCTAGCGGTGACAGACTTACGGTGTCCAGGGCAGACTTAATACCAAGATTGGCCATTGCCTACAGGAAATTAGGAAGACAAGGGTTTGGAAGCGCTGAGGGTTCACGTACCTGTAGAACTGGCCTCTCGAGATTCGAAATGAAAGGCGGGAACGATGTCACAATAGGACCTAAGCGACTTTCAATGGAAATGGGGACACTCAAAGTCCAATCACGTCCGTACCGTTCGTCCCATGAAAATTGATATCGAACTTCAAAACGTCTTGATCATGATCTGGTGGAACGAACCTATGTGAAACATGTCAGCGGAAAGGCAGTAAAACAGCCACCACACGAGCCTTTCGCTTCTCCTTGAGTATTTGGCGATCGAGTCCCAGTTCCAGCCCTCGTTTCCCAACTCCTCGAATGCTACTCGAGGCAGTCAGAGATCGACTCAGTTGAGCGACAAGTGTTGGGAGGTTACCGTCAAGGTAGATCTTCGCTGGCATGTTCCACAATAAACGATTAATACCAGAGCTCCCGCCAAGCCCATATCCTCTGTGCTACATCAGGTCATGACTGTATATGAAAATCGACTGACGTACCGCGGCCAGGAATATTGTCGGTTGGCAGAAAATGCTTGCGATACCTTTCTGGCGATTAGTAAAAGCTGGCGAGTGCTTCATGCGTCAGTAGTACCGTTCGGAACTGCCAGCTATACTTTGGGGAGTTTCGGGCCGCTAGTTGGTGCGGGAGCACTGGAGATCACATGATGAGTTGACGATTCCACGGACAACGCATGGTACTGACAATGTACAGGGTCGCTCAGATGAGCTTCCCCTGCCTCCAGAACGAGGACCGAGACGGGTGCCTCTGACAACCGTACTGCAAGTGCAAGACCCGCGGTCTAGACAAGAATCAGATCGGGTAGCAACGAGAAGAACCTAGACGAACACCTCCACCTGTGTATGATCAGCAAGAATGAAATAGTAAAGGGATCCGACTCAGACACACCAATGACGATGAAATCGAACTCTTGGTCAGCGACCTTGTCGATATTGACCAAGGATGTCATGTTGTTTTAGTGAATGTGCGATTCTCGCAAGCAATTCCACCGATGCCTTGGTCCGATGCGGATGTTCGAGTCTGAGCCAGATTCGGCATCTGTTGAAAGTAGCCGATGACCTTATCAATCGATGTTGGCAGGCTCGAGCTCCACCTAGTACTACCTGGATGGGCTTTGATCGCTCGAAGGAACTTGAAACGTGTACACACTGCCAGTGCGTGCGACCCCGGTCACAGCAGCTTCAGCATGATTGGACCTGACTATGTGTATCACTAGGAAAACGAAAGGGTTCTATGTGTACAAATCACCAGCCTGAGCCCATTCCGAGTCACCCTTCGACTCCGAATCCATTGTTAGAAGGGATTTTTGTGCACAAAAGTTACATAACATTCTGGGGAAAAGTTTGCACCTTACATAATAACACCAGTCCATCCATAGACATGCATCACGCACTCGAGATAGAAGAGATACTTGCCAACATATTTTACCATTGCTCGCCAATTCTGGATTTTTATAACCACACAAAGCCCAACCCCGTTCTTGCCGCTTTGGCCAGAACGTGTCGTGTGTTCAAAGAACCAGCGCTAGATGCACTCTGGATGTCCCTACCCAACATGGCCCCGCTGGCGCAGTGTCTCCCTGACGCATCTTATCAAGTATCTCAGAGGTTTTATACAGTGAGGTGTTTCCGGATGCATGTCATGCTTCGCTGATCATTTTCTCATGGATCAGTATTCGTTTAGCAGACCGCTCTCCAACTTTGAGTGGGATACACTTCGAGGCTATGCGCGTCGTATTCGATGTATACGTGATCCTGGAGATGAACTCGACGAAGAAGCTTTGAAATTCCTTTCGAATCATCCTATCGCAGAGCCGTTCTTCCCGAATCTTCGCTCTCTCCGCTGTGTATTCATACAAACAACTACGTTTTTGTTGCGGTTCCCTCTCCCATCCTTGATTTCCCTCAGCATACGCTTCGAGGGTTCAACATCATTCCGGCATTTTATCAACTCGTTCGCCGTGTCTGTACCAAATCTCAGAAGACTCTCCGTTGGCACTTTCTATAGACACCACGACGACACCATTGCCGAATCTGGTTTTCTTTGTCATTGGCAGGACCTGTGTTCTGTGGAGGTTTGGGCGATCCCTCTCGATAGGGATTCTATTGAGCATCTGTCTCGGATACCTGCATTGACCCTACTCTCCATCAAATTGTCCGTTATGCCACCTGCTTCATTCCTTTCCTTCTCCAACTTGAAAACCTTGCGCTTGCGATCCACTCACCTGCACTCGGTCACACGGTTCCTCTCCCATACGCAACTGCCTGCTATCACGGATTTGAGAATCACTATTGATGAGTGTCCTGCCATGCAGGATTTACCTTCTTTCTGGGATAGCCTTCTGGGATCGAACGCTGTGCGCACCATCGAGAGCCTAATGCTGGGTCACTCACACAACGACACAAGTACCGAGCGTGCTGGTCACCTTGGTTTGGAAGACCTGCGGCCATGCGTGGAATTCAAGCATCTTCATCGTTTTTTCCTCAATCTCAAGTGCAACATTTGCCTGTCGGATAACGATCTGCTCACGCTGGCATCTGCGTGGCCCAAGCTGGAACGTATCGGAATAAATCGCTATCGCACTTGGGATTTGGAGTATGGTATCACCCCGGGCGGGCTCGTACAGCTCTTGCAGACATGTCCATCGCTTAGTTTTGTCGCCCTTCGCCTCGACACTAGAGGGTATATTAAAGTCCTTCCCGGTGAATATCCTGCGATCCTCAGGCTGACACGTCCATCCAAGTTCTACATCGATGTTCTCGACTCTACCATCAAGGATGAATCTGTTCCGGCCATGAAATCCTTCTTCTCTGGTCTCGCAACAGGCTGCAGCTCAGCCCTCTGGCTTGATCATTGGAATTTCCCGAGTTATCCCGCCCCGAGTGACCAGCGACCTCGTTGGAACAATGTGCTTGGTCGAATGAAGCATGGATGACTTGGAAGCAGTATTTGCCGCGCGCACAGCACCTTGCCACAGAGGAGTCTCAGGTATGGTTTGTGGTTTCTGATCGGATGGTTACTTAGCAGATATTCAAGTTAGTACGGTCACCTTACTAATTTGATCTTATACCTGGTGGTGATTCAGATCTAAGCGGAGAGCACTGAACCACGCGTCACTTGAGGCAGAGAAGGCTTGACGAACTCGAAGTACATGTCTTACGCCCGCACTGTGTCATTTTCCCCACTGTCCACCATCGATGCGGTGCTGACCGCATCGTCTACCTGAAGTGTATGTTGGCCCTCATCCTCAGCATAGGGAGACTGAGCGCGCGCTTTGCAAGGCCAACGAGCGTGAATCACTCGAGTCGGAGTTTTGTCGTGGCGGTCTTTCCGTCGAGCCTCTCCCAGAAGGCACATCCAATGACGCTTGCCATCCTGGCATCAACGTATGTGGCGATGAGACGCTCCGAGGGTCCGACGACGGCATGCATGCTTTGCCCGTGATTCTAGCGGGTGCCCATGCAGGCGACGCGTCCTTGTCCCCGTCTGCGCCGTTCAAAAATGAGGAGCTCACGAGAAGCGGGATTTGCGCTGATGAACTGGGCCAAAGGCTCCTGTGTGAGCTGGGCTGAGTGATACTTTGATCAGCCCAATGTTTGGCAGCGTACGGTTGTCGTTCGGCAGCACAAGCGGAAGAGATGCCATGCCACGTGCGAGCGCAATGATACTGGGAGCGCCCTGCGCCTTCATCACAGGCTCCGAGTCGGGGCTAGAATTGCCATGAGTATCCAACAAACCAAGCAAGGATGTCATGCCACTGTTTTAGTGAAGGTGCGATTCTCGCAAGCAAGAAGTTCCACCGAATGCCTTAGTCCGATGTGGACGTTCCAGGAATCTGAGCCTATGGATCTCGTCCTTGGAGATAGTCAGATGATTCGGCGTCTGTTCAACTTGCTGAAGGTGCCCGGTGACCTTATCGATCGATGCTTTCAGGCTCCACTTAGTACCTGGATGGACTTTGATCGCTCGAAGGAAACGTGCACAGACTGCGTGCGACCTTGGTCACAGTAGCTTCAGCATGATTGAACCCGGCTACGTGTATCACTGGGAAAACATTTCTTTGGACTGCTGGAAAGGGTTCTATGTGTACAAATCACCACAGCCCATTTTGCTCTTCGACTTGATATGTACATGGCTTCATTATGTAGATGGGATTTTTGTGCACACAAGTTACATAACATTCTGGGGAAAAGTTCTGAATATTTGTACCTTACATAATAACACCAGACACAGACTCGGACATGCATCACGCACTCGAGATAGAAGAGATACTCGCCAACATATTTTACCATTGCTCCCCGCCAGTTTTTTTTATGACAACACAAAGCCCGACCCCGTTCTTGCTGCTTTGGCCAGAACGTGTCGTGCGTTCAAAGAACCAGCGCTAGATGCACTCTGGATGTCCCTGCCCAACATGGCCCCGCTAACGCAGTGTATCCCTGGCGCATATTATCGAATATCCTTTGAAGGAGTTGAGGTGAGGTGTTTCCGGATGTATGTCATACTTTGCTGATTATTTTCTCATGGATCAGTATTCGTTCGGCAGACCGCTCTCCAACTTTGAGTGGGATATACTTCGAGGCTACGCGCGTCGTATTCGATGCATACGTTATCTCCGAGATGAACTCGACGAAGAAGCTTTGAAATTCCTTTCGAATCACCCTATCACAGAGTCATTCTTCCCGAACCTTCGCTATCTCCGCTGTGAATTCACACAAACAACCATGTTTTTGTTGCGGTTCCCTCTCCCATCCTTGATTTCCCTCAGTATATACTTCGAGGATCCAACATCATTCCAACATATTATCAACTCGTTCGCCGTGTCCGCACCAAATATCAGAAAACTCCATTTCAATGTATACCACGGCGACGCCACCGAATCTGGTTGTCTTTGTCGCTGGCAGGACCTATGTTCTGTGAAAGTTAAGGCGATCCCGCTCGATAGGGACTCTATTGAACATCTGTCCCGCATGCCTGCATTGACCCTGCTCTCCATCAAATTGCCCCTCATGCCACCTGCCTCATTCCTTTCCTTCTCCAACTTGAAAACCTTGTGCTTGCAATCTACTCACCTGCACTCGTTCACACGGTTCCTCTCCCATACTCAACTGCCTGCTATCACAGATTTGGAGCTCACTATTGACGAGTGTCCTGCCATGCAGGAACTACCTTCATTCTGGGATAGCCTTCTGGGAGCCAACGCTGGGCGCACCATCGAGAGCCTAACACTGTTAATGAGTCACGATACAAATACCGAGCGTGCTGGCCACCTTGGTTTGGAAGACTTGCAACCATGCATGGAATTCAAGCATCTTTATCGGATTTTCCTTGATCTCAAGTGCAACATTTGCCTGTCGGATAACGATCTGCTCACGCTGGCATCTGCGTGGCCAGAGCTGAAGCATTTCGAAATAAATTGCCATTGTGCTTGGAATTCGGAATATGGGATCACCCCGGGTGGGCTCGTACGGCTTTTGCATACACGTCCACTGCTTAGTTCGGTCGCGCTCCGCCTCGACACTAGAGGGTATATTGAAGTCCCTCCAGGTGAACCCCCTGCGATCCCCAGGTCGACACTTTCATCCGAGTTCTCTATCGATGTCCTCGACTCTACCATCGAGGATGAATCTGTTCCAGCCATGAGAGCCTTCTTCTCTGGCCTCGCAGCAGGCTGCAGCTCAGCCCTCAGGCTTGATCATTGGGATTTCGTGGATTCTCCTCATCCGAGTGACCAGGAACGTCGTTGGGACGATGTGTGGTCGAATGAAGCATGGATGAAGCAGCATTTGTCGCACGTACAGTACCTTGTATAGAAAGCAGGACAACGGTGCTCACGCCGTGACAACCACGAAACGTAGCTTCAATACCATGATAGGGTGAATGCATCAGCAGGACCCCACACACTCTAAGTAAACTGTTGTAGTGACCAAAATATATTCCCATCATCAAGAAGTACGGTTGCAACACTGGCACGCGGCAGGAACGCGTGACCCACCCCGAGTCGCGGCGCGTTCGACTCTTTGACCGTGTCCATCGCGCGATCCCTCCCACGCGCACGCCCTCGACGCCTCTTGGCGCGCGGGCGTCCCCACCCTCCCTGGAGCGGAGCGAGCAAGGCCGAGACGGAGGTGAAAATGAAAACGAAAATGAAAACAAGCGCGAAAGCGAAACGAAACGAAAACGGAGCGAAAGGAAAGGGACCGAACGAGACGACTCACCGGGAAGACCGTCCTCGTCGCGATCGGCGCGGCCACGGTGCCAGACAAGGGGCTGCGAGCGGTGGAAGCGACTCGGAGCGGGGCCATTTGCGTCAGAGGTGAGGACGGACGACACGCGGAGGTGAACTTGAAGGCTGGGCGAGTTTCAGTGGAAAGATGGACGGACGAACGGGGGACCGTCGTTCAGACCGGTTCCAGGTTCAAGTTCTTGAATGAGGTGTCGTGGCAGGTCGCCGTCGTCGAGTGCAGTTCGCCGGTCACGCGCTGGCCTCGATGCGTTGCAGACCTTCTGGAGATCTCGAGGACTCCGACCGGGACCGGTGCGAGAAGGCTTCTGGAATGCCGTGAGGCCCACCAGTGGGCCACCACCGACTGGCCATTGGCATCCTCCCCCGCACTGGGCCCCGAGAGAGGTCGAGAGTTGCCAGGCGGCCTCCTCGCAGGAGAGGGAGGCACTGAAGGTATATGGGCGCATCATCTTCCTTGGTCCCAAAACGCACCTGACCAAGCGACGAGTCGCAGAGCATGCCAGTGTGGAACGTCGTGCGTCCCGGGTCGTGACGGGACACAATGCTGCAGTCTCGCGATTGTGGCGTCCCGTCGTGACCGTCGCGGGTGATGGCTTCGATGGGAACGAACGTCGAAGTTGCGGCCTCATCACCCCCTGGACGGTGATGTGTTCTGGGACCATTCCGACCTTCCTGCTGCTGTCACGCTCCCCAAGACTGTCTTTTTTCCTGGACAAACGAAGGTGTGGGCTGACTGCAATCCCCCCGGGGCTGGAGGGTGATTCAAGGCTGCGGTGTCACCGGCGTGAAAAAAAGACGGTTTCGTAATGCTCCACTATTCCTTATCAATGCTTTCTCGGATGAGGAACCTGAGGAAGACAATAATGATCATGGATGGTAGTGCATTATTGCTTGTCGTGTATCGCTCTTGACTGTCACGTGTACTTGCTTGTGAACATTAATTGGCCTGAGGTGTACGAGGTCCTCCAAAGAAATTTACCTATACATGGTATCAAAGCTCAAGCTTTTGATGGGTCACGTGAGCACAGTTGTCCTGCTTTCCATAACCTTGTGAGGGGTCTCAGGTATGGTTTGTGAGTTCGGATCGGATGGTTACTTAGCAGATATTCAAGTTAACACGGTCACCTTACCTGCTGGCGATTCACATCTAAGCGGAGAGCACTGAATGCGATATAGGAATGTTGCTATGAACTTATGTGCGTGGTATCTCCGTAGCGGGTGCACAGTAGTTGCTTCTATCTTCTAATCCATCTTCACGGAGTCCACGCACCATCTCGTATACGGGACCATATCCACCAACTTGTACTTCTTGCCAATGATCCAAGTATCAATTCGTGGGCTCCATCATTTTACTAGTATAGGTCCACCACCGGAGCCACGAGTCTCTTTCGGAGTGTCACTGGGGTTAACCGTAGAATCGACCGGACCACCAATCACCAGCGCCGATGGTGTCCGTCTGACTCTCCAGTGCTCCGTTTGAGATAACCTCATCTGCCGGGGCAAGGATCGATGCAGTCGAGTGACGGGGCATGGCTCATGCCCTCAGTACGAGATCGCCTGGGGTGTCAATGGATCC
>JBBPOC010000748.1:0-14029 GCA_038091235.1 Tylopilus rubrobrunneus | reverse complement strand
CGAAAGGGATCGTACGGTACGGATCGAAAGGGAGGACACGAAAAAGAATGGAGAAAGCTAGGGATCGTAGGTCGAAAAGCGCGTAAGCGAAACATAGCACGATCCAGGAGGATCAAGGGAGGCCGTAAGAGAGAGCACACGGTGAAAATGGCGAACGCAAACATGCAAGAAACATGAAGATCGAAGACGATCGATGATCTGGACAGCCACGGCACGCTGCTCCACAAAAGTGGCGTGTCGGTGAGGCCAGCAGGGGAGGTGAACGCGTCGCTCCACACCGGCGGCACGCCGCTCCTCACTGTGACCTCCCGGCAGCACGCACCCCGTCACTGTCACGCACAAACACTGAAAGAGGCAAGATCACGTGACATCCCGATCACGTGGGTGCAAGACACCGACCGGAGGAGAACCCAGTGAGATATCCATGAACGACGACATGCCTTCCAACCGTGGGGAGTGGCGTTTTGGGTTCGGATAGAAGCAGCGAAGACGGGTGAGCTGCTGAGGAGCTGCACCATATTGCGAGACGTCAATGTCAAATGCACGGTTATCATTGACATCCAGATTGGTGCGCAACGTCCTCCCGATGACAGAGAAAAGCGGGCGAGGCATACTGTCCTCTGCGTTCACCAATGGTGGCAAGGGGACAAAACCCTGAAAGAAGTGGATCTCATGAGCGATGGGTGGTGAGACACGGTGAGAAAACACTTGCCTCATTGGAGAAAAGATGCAAAATCGGTTCAGTGGTCTGAACGTCGGCCCCTGCGGTCATCCGCGCGACGACACGCGCATTCCCAAAGTAAGCACCGTCGTCGAAGGGGGCCATGGACCCTCCACCGAAAGAGAAGATGTCGACTGCAAGATCTCCGTCAATGAAGGGAAGAAAGCCGTCGTGCTTCCAATACTGTTTTCCAGGCGTGTAGGTGAACGCACGTCCGTTTCGAACTCCAAATATTCCGCTGATGTTGCACGCGGTCGCCATTGTGAGAAGCAAGGAATAGCTTGAGAAAGAGGTAAGGAGTGGAAGGTGAAAAGCGCAGTGGAGCTTCTGAGACAGGGGAGGAGGGCGCGAGAGAGGGGGGGGGGGGAGAACGATCGAGACGCGTTAGGAAATCACGACGAACAGAAGTATGGGGAGGACACGGAAACGAAAGGAAAAGCCCGTATGTGAGACATTGCATGATCGCAAAGGATTGGTGAGAGAGAGAAAGAGAAAAACAGAACTGAGAAAGGATTGAGAGAGTGAGCACGGAGGAGAAGAGAGGATCGACGATCGTCGACGATCGGGACTGCCGCGGCACGCTGCTCCACGGAATGCGGCGAGTGGGTGAGGAAAGCAAGAAATGCAGACGCGTTGCTCCACACCGGCGGCACGCCACTCCTAACTGTGACCTCCCGGCGGTACGCCACACATCACAGTCACGCTTCGACACTCGATGAGGCAAGCTCATACTCGAAAGGGAAGCTCACGTGACATCCCGATCACGTGGGTGCACGCTAGCCGCCGGCGCCTGGAGGTTACAGTATTAGATTAGACTAGCGAGACTGCGCCGTTGTCACGTCGTCACATTGATAGGAGGAGTGGGCACGACTTCGCTGTCAAATCGTTGTCATGGCGTCATGAGTGCAGACAGGACAGTGAGGGCATGAGGTCGAGGGTGACAGTGATGGTGATGTGTCATCATCATGTCGTCAGTGAGGGAGGGGCGAGGGGCAGGAGGGCATGTCGTTATCGTCATGTTGAAGCAGGGCCCATCATTGCCTTGCCACAGGGCATGAGGTCGAGGGTGACAGTGATGGTAATGCATCGTCATCGTGTCGTCAGAGGGTGGGCGAGGGCAATGCAGTGTCATCGCATGTGAGGATGCATTGTTGTCGTCGTTGTCACATCGGTGGCAGGAGGGCAAGCATGCATCGTCCACCACTGGCGCCTTCGTCAGCATGTCGTTGTCGTCGTGTTGTCAAGCCTGAGGACGAGCTAAGCGGAGACGGCGTCACTGGCATCACTGGCACATGACGAGGGTGAGGGCAAATATTTTTGGACTGCACTGTAGACCGCGCGGTGACTCACTGTAATCACCTTGGAAGTCAACCACTATACTACTACGCTCGTTCCCAAGTCGTGCCTCACTGTGCCAAAATAGGTGGTCTCGCGTGCGCGCTCCAACGGCTCGGCACGCACCTCGGCATGCTCCATGGTGCCACGCACGACGTGTTTGGCGTGCCGAGCGATACGCCAGCGAACCCGCCCGCGGCACTCCTCGTTGTGAGCCAGTTCGAGTCCGACGCGGCAGCAGAAGCGGATGGGGAGGGGGAAGAGATGATCCCATATAGCTGGCAGGAGACGTTCGTGCTGCATCTCGAACAACTCGTCGATCGGGTGTGCCAGTGCGCAGACGGACGGGTTGACCTGGATGTGGGCGTACTGCGGGTGGCCTTCTGTCGCGCGATCGGGTCGTTCCTGTTCGAGGACATGGAGGTGCCGAGGTTGAACGTTGATATGGCTCACGGGAAACGAGGAGGACGTGATCGGCGTGTGGACTTCCCGTTGCGTTGTGTGAGGCATTTTGTTTGGTAGTTCCACCACGCCCTCAGTGCCTCATGGCGTCCATTCCGTCACTGCCGCATGCGTATAGCCTTAGCCTCATCCAGTATATCAACAGGCCCGATCATACTCCCACTTTCCTCTTGCGCTCTCACATCCCCTCAAACATGACCTCTGCAAATGAAAGCCCCTTGCGTCGTTGCTGGAAGGCGCTTGGCTACTACCTAGTTCCATCCGCGCGGCGTTCAAGTTATACGCTACAAACAACCAATACTGAATCGCGCGTTCGGATTGTGTCCACCACTATTGTCTCTAGTCACTCGCAGCGACCTCCCGGGGAAACTCCAGTCGCAGCGTCAACGGCCCTTTCGAATGCCTGTCGCTTCGGTTCCGACGTTGCTCAGGCCGTGGGACCCACTTTGCAAGCGGCCGCAGGTGCGATCCCCGTCGTCGGTACTCCCATCAAGAGTGCGATCGAGGGGCTACTCAACACTCTTCAGCTTGTTGATGTGATTTAACCCTACTCCTGGGATATCATTCCAGATCACTGATCGCTTCCCACAGAGATGCGCCCAGAACAAGGAGGCCTTGGTGTCCCTCGAGCGACGATTGCGGAAGCTCGAGCGCCACCTAGAACGCGTACCGACTGCACGGACCTCCGATGAAGCACTCGAGCGAGACGAGCTATGCACGTGCGTGCCTCCGGGGTTGCTTGGAACATTGTTTACTCAGCTCTCATTGACAGTGCGCTGGAAACAGTCACCGCGAAGCTGAAAAATATTAAACGACGTTTCCGTGCAGCTCCGTCCGTCTCGCAAGATGTAGCCGGTTGTATTACTACCATCAACGACCAGTTACTGGAATACACGGTGATTGCGCTGTCTGCTCGACAACGATTTTTCAAGAATTGCTGACTGGCTACTTGCCTTCGATTAGACGTTTTCTGTCATGAACATTGGGAATGGTGTTCACGATCTGAAAAGCCAAAGCGACCAGATAGTAGAACTTCACAGAAGCCATATAGCTGTTGAGCAACAACTATTGGCACGTATCCCACTACCTCATGTGATACTGATCGATGCAACGGGGCAGAAATATCGCATACCCCTCGAGCAATGCCTGAGTTTGAACGTATGTTTCCGCACTACCAAAAACGAACAGTCACAAACGATGTGCTTTAGGATTTGGAGCGTAACCTCCGCGACAACCTCCGTGATTCCGAGGCACCGGCAGCCGCAGTTCAACAATGGTATATCGAGAGAGAAAGATATGAGTTTGTGATTGACGATGGTGCAAATATGATCCGGTTGACGAAGGAGAGTGATTTCTGGGCAACGATGGAATCGGGGACGAAGATCGTAATGAGGGTCATCTTCGAAGAAGAAGTCAATTCCACTGTGACTGTGTCATGCCAGTGCCCATGCGGAAAGAAGTATACCATGGACGTCAATCTTGGCGATCTCGTCGCTGCAATGCAGCAAGATTTCACTATCACATGGTTGGTTTGCTCTCCAAGCACCCAACAGGATTTACAGTGATCTGGCAGCACATGTGGACGACGGTTCCAAGTCATGCGCGCCGCCACAAGGACCGGTAGCCACCAGGACGTTGCCACTACAATATCGCAGAACGACAAGAGCCTCATGTGGAATTTTCTAGAGAAGCAAGTGGTACGTGTACCGAACTAAAGTGACTTGCAGTGCCATAAAATTGACCACCCCAACCATGACCACCCGTTCATTGGTCTTAAAACCGACTCCATACTGTTTTTTTACGATTCGTATTGTTCACCCAGCCCGTACGTGCTCTTCCACTGGCACCAGACTGCAAGTCCCGAGCTGACCATGCCCGTGCTGTGTCCTCCCAGAGAGTGCGTGCGTTCATCCATCGAGCGAGTCCCTCAGAGCTGACCATGCCCGTACTGTGTACCATCAGGAACCTGCAGAAGGACGGACGGATGGGAACACAGAAACGCGTTACTCCGACGAACGTCAGCGGTTCGTGAACGCGGTCCGCTGTGTGATCATGCTTCAGTCCACTACTCGACCCATGTCCCAAACTAGAAACCCGCCGTTCGATACCCCCATAGTGCCCGGATCAGCGGCCATACCGATGTCACCAGGTCTATTCCTGGACCCCGGGATATCACTGTGTGGAGGGCGGGCGACCAGCGCGATTGACAGGCTGAAGGCACTGGACACATCGCAAGAGATGGCCGCCCACAAGGCTCTTGTCCGACACCTCCAATTTTCTCCGAGCGGAAAGTACTTGGTCACCGCGAGGCAAGTTGTACTTGTTATCGGTCTACGGTATTCTCACAGCGTCAGCAGTTGGGACAGAACGTCGGTCATATTCCGCGTAGGGGTGAGTTACCTAATGGGGATGCTCTCGCCTCAATGCTGATCGCGCGTTTAGGAAAGTTTCACCACCCACCGTATCCTCGCACACGTTGGAGGATTCATTGGTCAAGTCGCTTGGTAGGGTGTCGATTATCTACCCAAATCGTCATCAAGCTCATCTCTACAATGAGGTCGCCGAGAGATAAACTACTCCTCACTCGACTCACACGCGCGGTCAAGGTGTGGTCGGAGGTGAGATCATTTACCTCCCGAAAAGAAGAAAGATTCTGAAAAATCAAATAGGACGGTGTGTGTAAAAAAACGATTGACCGCCAAAACGTGATCCGGTCTATCATATGGCTTCCCACTGGGGATGGTACGTCGGCTACCTCCGAAGCATCCCTCTAATGTTAACGATCATGAGTAGCTTTCTTATCCGTCGAGGACAATGAAGTCGTGAAACTGGCATGTGTTCTCGATTTGCCGAGAGTGCGTTTCTACTGACGTACTGTCCCTGTGTCTTTAGGATCTCCACGGAAACGTTCTGGACATATACCACCTCGGACAAGTCCGACTCACAAATGTGGCTGTGACTCCAAACTGCTGCCGATTGGTCGGCGTGGGGCCTTCGATAACACCGCCTTCAGGACCCCAGCCCAGCCAATATAATAGAATCGAGAAGAGGATTATTGGTCAGTGTCACATTGGATGTATTAGAATTATGTGATTGATCGTGGTCATTTTCAGTGTATAATATGGTGACTGGGTTAAAGGAGAGGTGGGTTGTCGAAGCGCGCATGCTGGTCATTTTGAGTTTAATACTTCTACAGTCAAACGCCGTTTGCCAACGATGTCTGCGACATCGCTATGGCAAGGAAAACGGCAGCTGTCCTCATATCTCCTGAGAAAGCAAGTATATTCGTGGCTCGAGTGGGCCACACGCACTAACGCCATTTGGTTTCACTGGCAGGCCGCTCCTCAGTTATGGAAGCTCGAAATTGTGCGAGACAGAGATCGCGTTGAGTACGCGCAAACATTCCGACTCAATCTGAAGCACGCATTCTCTCTCGAAGGCCTCGTCGACATTGCGGGTCCGTGTCATTTCGGGGGTGTAGACGACCAGTTTGTCCTTTGTGCTGGAAAAGGTCCGTACTCTTGAGCATTGGTCAGGGTTCGCTTATCAATATCCTTCTCAGCGGGCAATGTGCATATATGGGATCGAGAGACAGCGGTGCTACTTCATCGTATACGACCCCAGAACGCTTTTGGCACTGGAGATCTGACGTGCATTGGTTGGAATTTTGCAACAAACGATCCTATGATGCTGGCGACGGGTTATCACGACGGCACGGTGCGTATATATTCGACTGCGCCGTTGGACGATCAGCCGGACGACGATGATTCGTATTTGGAAGGGCGTACAGAAGGCGGCGGGAAAACGAATCGTTCTGTTCATTCCGGTGGATAATCCATCGTTTCGTTGTTCTTTTTTTCCTCCTGCATCGCTCTAAGTTGGGGACTATTTGCGTTGTTGAGTACTATCGTGTGCCGCCAAATGCACATTTTCGACCTTTTCTCGAATGACTACTCAACTATTCAGTTTATTTTCTTCGGATCTGAGTGGCTTTCACCTTACTCTCTTAGCTACAAGCTCATACAATGACGACTATAAAAAGTGATGTTTTGAAGTTGCCGTTGGTTCGGATCGTGGAATGGATGACGGGCGGAGAGTGAGAGGATGTGTGTAACTGATTGGAGGCGAGGTGCGATGGCAGATGGTACGTCGCGGTTGCCGCTCAGTCGTCTCGATTGCGGCCGGTGGGACATGCGTTTTACCACACGTACACACAGGAATGCGATTTCGCGAGCGCGTCGACGCCAGAGTGGTCGAGCGGGGCCGTGCGGGTGGGAGGACTCTGGAGTGTGGCGGGTGCCAGTGTGCTCGGTATGTGGACTGGTGCGGCACACGAGAGAGCGGATCCGCTCGGTGAGTGACTCTTGGTGTCGTGGGCTTTTCGACTGAGCGTATTTGTAGGTCCCTTTTGGGTGCGGAAGGCGACACGATCCCGAGTCGGGGTTGTGGATGATGAATGCAAAGATTTTCGGACTGCACGGGCCGGGGCCGCGTCGGACTAGTACGTTTTTCAAGTTGGGTGTAATCACCTTGGAAAGTTGGAAGTCAACCACTACCATATATGTCACCGATTCATAGCGGGCGAGCGCCAATCACTCGCACTGGCGGTGCGCGTTACAGCCGCAGTGACAGGTCCCTGCATGATGGGCACGTTGCTGCAAACGAGGCTGCCCTGGTGACCGAGTCGTTTATCACCGCACCGGCCACGGCTCTCTTGCCCATCCTCAAACAACTCAGTCACGGTGATCTTAGGTTGAGTAATACGTTTACACGGGCGTCAGCGTGCCCGCGCAGATACAGGTATATCGGGCTGGCCTAAAGAGTGAGTCGGCGCTATTTCTGCCCAACTTTTGATAAAAGCATGTCGAGGCCCACAACTTTGATCGTCTCCAGTCGTTTTTTTGTTCAGAAACATTTTCTGATGATGTCACCCCTTGTCGCAGGCCCCGAGAAATGGCTCACTCCGCAAAAAGTCTCCCCAATGACAAGGTGCATCCCAACCAGCGGCAAAATCTTTCGGCCAACTCGACTCACGTGGCCAAGTCCGGGCCTCCGAATCCCCCATCACTGGAGAATTCGTCGACTCTCTCCAGGAAAGACGGGCACGAACATTACACCATGCCAGCTCGCCCACACCGCACCAGCAGCCAGCCGACCATAGGACATTCGCTCTTACATCTGCTGGCCCCGCTTCCCCCTGTCATCCGCTCTGATCACCAACCCGTTATCGAGGCACGCGTGCCTCTCCCTACCACCAGGATAATATCGCAGTTTTGGGAGGAAAACTTGCAGATGACCGACGAGATTATGGCAGAGATCGAGCATGCTGACTACCTGCAAACTCTGAGCCAGCAACGCGCTGCTCTCGAGACGCGGCATGATGGCGACACCCGAAATGGCGCAGAGAAACCAAGTTCTGAATTATCATCCGCTGGTCCACCGAAAAATTGGCCTATTCGCGATTGGCCCATTCGCGAAGTATCTCCCTTTCCTGGTGAGAGACAACGAACACAGTCTCTGCCGACGGTGATCCCAGTACTCCACAAAACTGCTAATGTGCAGTCCAATGATCAGCGCCACTTACTGCCAAGTCCCTCTGCCGCCAACAGAACTCCCCAAGCCAAACGCTCGACGTCGCTATCGGTGCAGCTGCCGAAAGACGTTTCCGAGTTCCCATCATCATCCGATCCACTAATGCCCCGTCTTTCTGGAGAAGATATCCAAGAGTCTTGGACTTTGCCAAGTCGGCCACTCCGCGCCGTCAGTAAGCCAACCATACCTCAGCCCTCACCTCAACAACACCCGCCTCCTCCTGACAACCAGCCGAGTATCCACGCACAGGTGCTCTTGGAACACCCTCGCCCTTTCAGTAGGATCACTCCAGCATTATTCCTCGCTTCTTTTGCGGGGAAAAACTGGCAGATGAGTGATGAGGCGAGGACAAAGGTGGACCGCGCTGGCTATCCACACGCCCCGAGTCAGCAATCTGCTGCTGCAGGGACGGCCGACGATGCGTACGCAGGTGGTACCCAGACCGACCTAGTCTACGCTGAGGAAGCACCGGTGGCCCACAAAGACTCTGTCGAACTCCGACTCGGACGCAAACATGGGATCTCTTTAGACGCGAACACAACCCGGGTGCTCGCTAGACCCACGGCAAGGAGATCAAATGATGGCAGCGAGCGCAAGTCTCAACAGAGAGATAGTACTCCAGTCCAAAGCCGTGCTTTCCATTCCAATCCCGGAAATCCGCCTCCCTACTTGCCTCAAAGGAAATATCAGACACAAGGAGTTCTGTTAGTAGATCGGATCTATCCCGATATCCAAGATTCTTCTGCTGGGGATGCAACCGCGAAAGTGCATCTCTTCCCAAAGCGCGAGACCTATCACTCTTCTTCCAGTTCAAGGGTTCACATTCCAACTCCCACAGCCGCTCAGAAACCTTCCAATGCTCGCTCAACGTCATCCACCAGAAGCATGGCTGCGGTGTTCGCCAGCTCGTCAGTTCAGCCACCCCTTCACGTAACACGGGCAAAAACTCGCACACCTGACAGGTCTCTTCCTCTCCATGAGGAGTCCGAAGACGACATCACCGCGTCGTTGAAGAACAATGTCGGTCGCCCTCACGATCATGATGGTAGCTCAACAAGTTATACTCATCCCTCCTCGAACGGCACTCGAGCAGAATCATTTCCCTCAGTTTCTTCTCATTCCAACCACCGTCTTGCGGTCGTCGACTCAACTCATGCAACGCGGCAGAGTCGTGAGCTGCTGCCGCTTTCCAGGCGAGTGAACACTGAGCCGACGGAATCTTTCAACGGCACTCAGCCCGATCGAAGAAACCACAGTGCACAGCAATCCCCGACCCAGAGCACTCGCCCAAACGCTCCCACTCCTTACAACCCACCCACTTCCACTTTTCCTCGCCAGAATGCTGCTTCTCCGGGCCTAACGCCTCATGTCCGTCACAACTCGTACCCTGTACACTGCTTCTCCCAACCTGATACGACATACAATGCATGGGGCCAAGCATCCAAACCATTCAGTGGTCGTCAACTTGGCCCGACAGGTGTTCCGTCCGACTTCCTCCAATCGCTCTATCCTTCCATCGAAGACGAAAATGACCAATCTACTCGGCTTGCCTCACCACTCGGCACTACCGCCCAACCGTACGTAGAGATTGACCGCGCTGATGACGGTCAATCCTTCAGTCGGCAACTTTCTTCGGGGGCGTCCGGCGTTGAATACACATACACTCCTTCCAATGATCACGTCCGTCACCGCGTTCGAGCACGCGAACACTCGATAACCTTCGACGTAGACACTCCGGTTCCAGACTACGTCTACAGTCAACAGTCGCGGGACCCTCGCCGTGACGTGCCTCCGTCAGGATCACCTCATCCCTACCCCACCATCGCGCTGGTGGAAGCACAGGATGAAATGTCCGAATTCGAGTACGTCATTTCACGTCGCCGTGCTCCGACACATCTGAATCAACTATATATTTATCAGAATTCAATGCCCGCCCCCACCAGACCTTACACCTGGTATCGTCAAAATACAAGATCAGTACATGGTCGCAGGAAGTTTCGGTGACGTTTACAGGTGTCGCTACCACGATGGTTCAGAGCCAATCGAGGTCTGGGCATAGTCCGCAGTTCATCGTTTCCTTCTATTGACCTCCTTCAGGTCGCTGTCAAGGCGTTACGAATTAATTTCACACTGGAAGGAGATACGAAAGATAAGTCTCTCAAGGTAACCAACTACTTCACACACAGAAAGTGTACTCACGAAGATGCCTTGCAGATGCTCCGACGAGAACTTGGGATCTGGAGGCGACTTAAACACGGCAATATCGTTCCTTTCTTGGGTATCGCATATGGGTTTGGGATGCACGGCGCAATGTCATTGGTATCGCTGTGGATGCCCCACGAATCTCTCCACCGATTCTTGGCAAAGTATGACGGCAGCTTAGGCGTGGTACATCGGCTTCTGTTTGTGCGTCTTCCCATATTGTCTACTGGCCTCTCCTTTAACCTCCAATGGTAGCTTCTGGACATTGCCAATGGATTACACTACTGTGAGTCGCAGTGCCCTTTATGAGAGCGTTGAGTGGTATAACATACCGCAGTGCATTCCCTTTCAATCGTACACGGTGACCTGAATTGCGTATGTTGAAACATTTCTTGGCGTCGTCGTTTTCTGACTCGGGACAGAATAATGTTCTTCTCGATGCGGATTATACCGCACGTCTGGCGGATTTTGGATATGCTTCATTGATTGGGAATATTCCCGATGCATTTCAATATCTCCAGAGATCTACTGCACGACCGGGAGCACTGCGCTGGAATGCACCAGAGCAAATTAATCCGGAAACGTTTAACTGTACAACGAAGAGTGACATATATTCATTTGGCTGTGTCGCGCTTCAGGCAAGCATGTTGGACTATAAACGCGAGTGCCAGCTTTGCTGATATACATGATCACTTCTGCAGGTCTTGTCTAGTAAACTACCATGGTCGGAAGTCCAACAAGACGCGGCTGTTGTGTTGCACTTGGCATTGGGCCATAAACCAGGTCGACCCACGTCCCGGCCAATTGAGGACTCGCACTGGAACTTGGTTCAACAATGCTTATCGTCGATAGAAGAGCGGCCCGCCACGCAGGCAATAATACGCTGTATACGCCAGTTCCTGGGCGATTGTCCACCGTCCCAGCTTCTCAGCGATTTGCTTACATCGTTGGACAACGGGGCTGATGGTAATTGAATTGTCCCATGGCGCTATGAATGGGTTCGGCACTCATTCAGATGTCGATCTTTTCGGGGTCCCTGCGCAGCTACGCAGTGAGGTACCCGCACTGGGATTGAGCAGCTATTCGAACCGGGTGGGGTGGCCAACTTGAACTTACCAAGGGCATGATGAGCTGCGATGGGAGGAGATGGGGCCGCCCTGACTCAGATTAGATAATAGATTCTTTTTAGGATAGGCTGCAACTTGAAGTTCCCCTTAGTAATCATGATGCTTCAAGTTCCTGGAGGACTATAACATGGGCACGAATGTACCCGACGAGTCTTCGTAATGTTCCCTCTCGATCCTGCCAATATTGAGCCTTCCAATCCGAATTGGGGCCATTGCCTTACCTTCCCGCTCGACACCCTCAACAAACTTCAATTCACACCAAAGCCCTATAGCAAATGGATTCGCTATGCTACCAGAGTTGTCGTCGGCGCGCATCAATGGTGCGTAATGCTCTCATGTTACTTGATCAAGTCTGATGGCACCGATAAGTAGTCACCCAACTCTGCCATGACTACAACGGACGTCGACCCCACCGTACCACCGACAGAGAAAAGGTGTACAGCACATCTCTTCAATCCAAACAAACCAGAAGGATTTGGCGATCGTACGCTCCATTCGGGACACCCAGTCCGGATGCCTGATACTGCTGACGAGTGGCCCCTGACATTCTCTTCCACGCTGCCTACGCTCACGCTGTACTGCGTCATTTGCCACTCAGACAATGCGAGTGGAAATCCACGTTTTACCCCAGAGTGGTCGCCAGTGCAGCGGCGCAAGCGAGTAACCAGACCATCATTGATCAGAGGAGGAAGGAACAAAATCAGGCACATGAGCAGCGCGCTGCTCGCCGCGTGGACCACCCGAGCCGTGGGGACGATGGCGGCGTCGGCTTACTAGGACTGCCTCATGATACTGCCACCATGATGGCTCACGGTACCACCAGAAATGCAAGAGGAGGTCCGGAGAAAAACTGCTGAGAAGAGCGCACAGAGGGAATGGAGCCGCGTGGATGACAAGGTGGTGGGTTGGACAAGGGACGTGGCGAATGCATGCCCGTGATATTGCTGGCCTGGAAGCATTCTGTGTTCTATTCTCCGACCTTCCAACCTGGAGAACTGCTTCAACAATTAGACCCGAAGCTCGGCAGCTGTCACCAACCGTCTGGCGTGCTCCTGATCCCAATGGACGACTTGATTCTCTCATCCGACTCACACCTAGTAAACCCTCCGAAAATCAGTCTCTCATACAACTTGTTCACAACTTTCAACGAGCATGGGGCGCTATGCGTTAGAGGGAGCAAGGATCAGCATACGTATACGTTCAGGCGACCCGGGATGATCGATGAAGTATCCCCTGGACGTTGCACGGTGGCTGGTCTGTGACTGCTCGTGCCTCACTGCCACAGACCATCACGCTGTTGACACTGGGTCCAGGTCCTCGGTCCGTCAAAGAGAGAAACCATGACCACGGAGCTGAGTCCGCCTATCAGATAAAATATAGGAAACAGAAGCATACATGTCACTACGATCCCCATCGACACGTCAAGTCGTCGTTCCAGTCTTCGGACCCGACCCCCTCCTTCACTACGAACAACCGATACGGATCGTACTTGTCCTTGATGCTCTTCAACGTCGGGTAGTGTTCGCCGAAGAACGACTTCTGCCAGTTAACCTCGAACGGGGAGGCCTATTCGAAGAACGAGACGATATGGGTATCAGTAAACGACATCCTCAGCCAGACCCGTTATGGTCGCCCACCTCGTTCAAGTAGGCACCGTCGTCGGGTGTCGCATCATACATCGCCTGGATATTTTCTTTGAACCGCTGAATCGTAGCTCGGACATCCTTCGATGACGTATATTCCTCCCAATCTACCGAGCATGTTGACTGGACGACCGCATTTCGCCACGCAGGGTTCAATCCAGCAGAATCAGCGGCGAACTTGCTCACTTTGCCACCGGCAACGACGCTGTGAAGTAGCGTCACCGGTCACGAAGAACGAAGATGCGGGACGAGAAAACGCACTCGAAGCCTGCGCTGCAGCCAAGAAGTAGCTTTGTGACCTCACTGTTGTTTAAATGATTCGTGATTGTGTTCCGCGAAAGTAGGCGAGACGTGAGCATCAGATATCCACCACCCGCAGCCGCTCCGCCATATGCTATCTGTTGAACCAGTTCATTCCAAGAGACAGAGGACAGGCTGCTCGAAGACACAACCCCATGAGACGCCAAGGCCTGTGTGAAGTTAAGCCACGATTGAGTTGTCGCTGTGACAGTCTCGTTGGTTATATTCGGTCCAAAATATCCGAAACTGACACCCTGGTTAGACACCCCTGCGCCTCCACCCCAACCGGCATCTGTAAATTGTATTTGGAGGCGCAAAAATCCGTCGAGCAGTTCTGGGAGCACGGAGGAATTGGTGACACTTGCTCCACCTAGCCAAGCCTGAATTGGGACTATAGGGTAAGTGCGGTAGGTGACCGAGGTCACGATCCCGTACGTGCTCGGTCCGCCTCCGCGCAACGCCCAGAAGAGGTCTGAATTCTGGTATGCGTTCGTAGTCAAGTATTCGCCGGTAGATAGATATTTCCAGAGCATTATCAACCCCTTTACGCAAGATCAGTCTGGCTGGCAAACTTGGATGTGGTCGTGAACTGGGAGCTTACCAAGACCATAGCTGGGCGATAAAAAGGAATGCCCTCCGCCCGACAG
>JBBPOC010000747.1:0-14037 GCA_038091235.1 Tylopilus rubrobrunneus | reverse complement strand
GTCGTCCTCGCCACCCTCTTCGACACCGATCTCGACGCAGTGCGTTACGACGACCTCGTCTACGTCACCGAGACGATCAACCAACGCTGGAAGGACTCCAAGACCAAGGATCCGGCGACCATGCAGGCGGACGACGGGCTGCGGCGTATGCTGGGACACTTGGATCGGTGGATCGTCGACCACGAGCGGTATCCAAACCCGCTCAACTTCATCCTCCCGGCCTATGAGACAATGTGGCGGGTTGTAGCGGTGACGCTAGCATATGTCTACCGTTGCCGCGACAACACGCTGCATGATATCGTGCGCGCGTTCGGGCGGGACCCGACGGAAGCAAGGTTTGGGGTGTTCGAGGAAGGGGGGCCGAGCATGGAGGCAATCGTGCTCGAGGTGCTGCGGCTGCATCCGCCGACGCGACACATCACGCGTGCACCGGTGGAGAGGGGGTGGTGGCGCGCGCTGGTCGGGCCGGCGGTGGAGCTGGCGGACATCGAGACGGTGCAAATGTCGGAGGCGTATGGGGCGAACACGAGCGCGTTTGACCCTATGCGGTTCCGTTCGACGTGCGGACGGGCAGAGCTGTTTGCGTTTGGGTATGGGCGGTTGAAATGCGTCGCTGCTGGGTGGGCGCCCATGGCTGCTGGAGTGATTGCAGCCAAGGCAGTCTTGCAGATCGAGGAAGGGGGGTATAGAGTGACGGTAGGGGACAAGATTGGAGGACGAAGCGGGTGGGAGGGGTGGACGGTGGAGAGAAAGTAGCTGAATAAGGCATATCTTGTACTACCATCATGTTAGCACCCGAGGGCGTCGACCCACTTGTCAAAGGAGGCTGTTTTTGCGGGGCAGTGGGTTTCTCGGTCTACGGACCACCCGTGCTGAGCGCGTACTGTCACTGCACGCTCTGTCAAAGGCAGATGGGCAAGTCACTGCACGTCCAACGTGACCCGTCGCTAAGCATCACGACAGGGTGTCCGTTCGTGCACACGATCCACGTCAAAGAACACGATTTCGTGTGGGCGTGGGACCGCATGCCCATGTCCAACGTCGACTACTACGAAAACCCGTCCAAACCATATAAACGACGGTTTCGATGCAAGGAGTGCGGTACGCCCGTCGCGTCGTTCAACACGCGCACGTCGGAATTCAGCATGTGGGGTGCAGTGCTGGAGAGAGGACCCGACGACAAGATACTAGGATGGGAGCACGTCAAGCCGACCGCACATCAGTTCTATGATACACGGATGTTGGACGTCGGGGACGAGCTGGGAAAGTGGGAGGGATACCAGGATAAATCCGCTCGGCTGTGACATGGCTGTGCTGTTTGTACTAGTAGAAGAGATGAACTTGATTGTGAACATAGAAAGTCACACATCGCCCGCTGTTAGGCCCATCGTTGTCGTCGTCGTCCCCGGAGATCAGCCGCAATCTACACCCGTTGTATTTCATGCAAGCAAGGCAGAGCGTGTTCTTCCCTCAGCCGAGCCTCTCGCGAGAGAGGTCGCTCGCTTGTTGAGCTCCTCAGGCTCGCGCTCGAAGTTTCGCTCGCGTACCACCCTTTCGAGCGAGGTATTTAATTCTTAAGCTCATTCTGACTGTGAACAGGTACATTCCTCGTCTCCTGAATCTAGCAAACGAAGAAAAGTTAAGATGTGGCACCGGGCCTTGCAGCAGAAGCGACATGGAGCGCAGATGATGCTTGCTGCTCAGAGCTCGAGGGTAATATTGAGGAGGTCGAGGAAGTGATTTGTCTGAGTGTCTCCAGAGACACTATGAACGAGCTGCACTCCAAGTTTTATCATGATGCTAGTGATGGCGGTGATCGACTGGGGAAGCATACATTGCGGCCATCTCCGCTGTCAGCGTGTATTCAGAGACTCAGCAATGACTCGGAACGTCCGAGTCCACTTGGTGTGATTCAGACTGAGGGCAAGTCTTCTAGTACTACCCGTTGTCCACTCAACCGTTTTTCAGCTCTGCAGTCGATAGTGTTCTGTATCCATAGCACTCCACCCTTGTACTACTGCTGCCCTTGTTCTGTAGTGTTTCGTTCTCGTGTCAACCTTTATTTAAATGGAGCTGGCGTGGGGCGCACCTCTGAGACTTTGATCCAAATTGTACTTCTGGGATCGGTCCGAGGACCCAGCTGTGAAGGCGGCCGTTTCGGGTCTTGTCGGTATACGTGGCTGTGCTGGTTGGCACTTCTCCTCATACCTTTACACGTTCAGGTTGTCTTTCTTGCCATGCTCTCAAAACGCATCCTTGCCGTCGCACGTAGTCGTGCTACGAGACACCTTGGCGTGTCCGGAACTTGGTACGACGTGGCGTGTCATACTTCTCGTCATCTAACCACCACGTCAGGCATGTCACCGCAACCCATGTCTTGCGTGCACGGTTCCACGCGTCGCATCTCTTGCAAGGTCAGCCCTTCAACGTGTCCTATATCACTCCCGGACCATAACAGTGGCACTGCAGCCGAGACCATAAAGGTTCCGCAGATGGCGGAATCCATCTCAGAAGGCACCCTCAGGTCTTGGTCCAAACAGGTCGGCGACACCGTCGAGGCAGACGAAGAGATCGCAACCATTGAAACCGACAAGGTACGACTGCCACCGCGCTCCTTGGCCTCAACTGACCGGTCTGGTCAAGATTGACGTCACTGTCAACGCACCCGTTTCCGGAACGATCGTCGAGCTCCTCGCAAAGGAAGACGATACTGTAACCGTTGGTCAGGACCTCTTCAGAATAGAAGCTGGTGATGGTGCGTCTCGCTCTTTGCTGCCACATACTACATCTTATCTCATTTGCTTAGCTGCCGCTCCCCCCAAGGAGAAGGCGTCCGAAGAACCGGCTCAGGCAGAACCACCCACTCCAACAGAGGCTACCCCACCGAAAGAACAACCGACACCTCCCGCACCCAAGAGCACTCCGGAGGCAGCCAAAGAACCCAAGGCAGCCAAGCAGGAGTCAAAACCTGAAGCTGCTGCACCACCCAAGGCCCCGGGAAGTCGCAATGAGACCAGAGTGAGTTATTATCCCATTTCGTTCTATCCCGTCTCTTGACCGTACCTTAGGTGAAAATGAACCGTATGCGTTTGCGCATCGCCGAACGTCTCAAAGAATCTCAAAATGCCGCCGCTTCCTTGACCACCTTCAACGAAATCGACATGTCTTCCCTCATGGATATGCGCAAGAAATACAAGGATGAGATCCTCAAAGAACATGACGTCAAGCTCGGTTTCATGAGCGCATTTGCTCGTGCTTGTACACTTGCACTGCAAGAGATTCCTGCTGCAAACGCGTCCATCGACGGCGACGAGATCGTCTACCGCGACTTTGTGGACCTCAGCGTCGCTGTCGCAACTCCCAAGGGCTTGGTCACACCCGTCGTTAGGAACGCAGAATCCATGAACTTCCTCGCGATTGAGAAAGAGATTACCGCTCTTGGAAAGAAGGTGTGTAAATACCTTACCCGATCTAGCTTGTTCACTCAATCGTTCTCAGGCCAGGGACGGCAAACTCACTCTGGAAGACATGGCTGGAGGCACTTTCACCATGTCAGTCTTTATTACTTTATTTTTAGCGAATCTAACGACCGGCGCTCAGTTCCAACGGCGGCGTCTTTGGTTCCTTGTATGGCACTCCAATCATTAACCTCCCGCAATCCGCCGTACTCGGTATGCATGCCATCAAAGAGAAACCCGTCGTCGTAAATGGCCAGATTGTTATTCGTCCAATAATGGTTGTCGCTCTCACGTACGACCATCGTCTCCTCGACGGACGGGAAGCAGTCACCTTCCTTGGTGAGTGGTTTTTATCATGTCGATGCTCACGCACTCATGCTCGCCCCTCTGCAGTCAAGGTTCGCGATTACGTCGAAGACCCCAGAAAGATGCTTCTCGCTCCGTTTTAATGCGTCATCTTCAACCAGGCTCATCTTGCAACCCACCTTTGAGAATAGCTTCATTACCCATAATTTGTTGGCGCCTTTTAGCGCTTAACCTGGAGTCGCGCCTCGTTGCAATAGAGAATCACCGTGGTTTGAGCATTGTACCAATTGCAGCCTGCGACGTGTCCTCGTCCCAGCCGAGCATATCGACCACGAGTTGAGTGCCGTCCAACCAGCCATGCATTCAGAGTCAACCAGTTTACTCAACACCTATAACACAATGAAATATCTTCAAAATTGTATCCAACTCGTTCCACACGATTGTCATCGCCAGATACAGGGTCCGGCATTCACAAAAGAATGAAAATACATATTCTACAGCATCATCGTCGAGTTGGACCGATTACTAGATTCCCTTTCGCAGCGGCGGCCTTCTCCGCAGTATCAAAAGGATGGACGGAAGAAATTTTAACCCGTGTCGTGGGTCTCTCCAACCGAACGACGACGACGCGGCAGCAACCACACACAACTCACAGGATAAATTGGGGTCTTCCTCCGTCCTCGTCCAGTGGTTCCCACGTCGGAGCGGCAGGGAGCCACCTGCATACATAGCACGGCCAGTCAACGTTCTCCTGGCGGTACAACAGCAAAGGGCACACAATGCGTCGCCCTCGCACTTGGGGTCACGGCAGATCCGCCTGATGCGGCTGATCGCATGTTGCAAGGAAAAGAGGGGCTTTACCCTCCTTGGAGACGTTGCGGAGGAGCCCGTTCGGCGCGTTGAACAGGCATTCGACATACCCGTCGTTGTCTCGACGCTGGCGCCGGACATGAGCGCTTGAGCGTGCCACCCGCTGTACACCGCCTAGCAGCAGATATAAATCAGTTTTGCAAAAATCTATATCAGCACCGAAAAAGTAGTGTTGTTGGGGAGGTGCATGGCGTACGCGGGGCAGACGCAGACGAGCACCTTGCGGATGAGCTTGTCTACCCTCTAGAGGGGCTCCAACACCACGTTCGGGGAGAGAGCGTTCTGGCGTGGGCTGTGCAAATACGGGACGGCACCCCCGCGTTTCGCGCTTGAAAGACCATGTGTAACGCTTCTTGATCACCAAGGGCGTGTCGTAGGGACTCGGACGGTAACACGTACCCTTGCTTACCCGTTTTGATTTCGTTCTGCATGGTCATCGCGTGTGGATGATGACATGCTCCTTGATGGGGCCTTCTTGTGGCGGGTAGTCAGCCATCTTGACCCCCTGTTGTGCTTGTCGAGTTCTGCCTGGAATTCTGGATCAGACCTTGTCCTCGACGATCAGATTGCCCATCTCCTTGTCGATGTGGCCATAGGCGCCGATCTGCAAGACCGCGTTCAGACAATTGACGAGAACGTCTATGATGATGCAGATGAATGTGTCCCGGCTGACTTGGATGTCTCGTGAATGAGACTCGGATGAGTGTACTTGCGTCGCTGTAAGACGGGCATCATCGCGGTGGAAAGACAAGGGACTAACCTCTGGCGTAGGAATCTCGCGCTTTTAACCCGAAGTCCCCGTGGATCCTCCGATAGTGCCAGTGTGGTTGTGTTGATAATTGCGGGGTTGCCAGTGTGCAGTGGAAATGGCCAACAAACGGTTCCACTGGCAATAGCGGCAGTGGCGGGCTGCCTTGCAGAAACGTTCAATAGTATGAAGGTTTCAGCTCTCCTCCGCTTCGAACATACATCCTGGCTGTCTGGCCAGTGCTTCCTACATAGACCGATCGATGGGTGGGCCCTACAGTAGCACGAGTGATTCCCAAAAAGGCCAGGGCGCGCGCGCGCCGAGTCAGCGCAACAATAGGCCATGAGTAGTAAACCAGCATCAATATGCGCCATTCGATAGGCCCCTTGTGTCAGTGGTCCGTACAAAGGACGTCGGCACGGCTACGTGGAAGTGGGAGTCAATTTTTGGGAAACAAATCTGTGTATACCGCCGCCGAGAACCCCATTGAAGCGCTCACTGGCATTGATCACCCTGGTGGGTCAGTGCGTGCATATACCCACCGTTGGTCTTGGCTGCATGTCCTGATAATCTGAATCACGTGGGATGGGTGAACACCATTGTCATTGCGCCCTTAGAAATTGCACCAGCGTAGAAAGAATGGAATTACCTTGACCCTCATCCAGCATGACACATCTACTGGCACTAGCATAACATCAAAAACCATGCGGTGTTAGGTCCCATCTGAATGCTTACGCCAGATCTGTGAGCAACTGTTGCTCAAGATCGCACGAACAGTCACCTACGATTACTACCCCACGTTTCCACGCATCACCGCACCGCGTACCTCCCTTCTCCTGTCCGTGAGTCGACGTTAATGATGAGTTGGCTTCTTCCCATCGACAGACACGTTCCGCGTCGCGCTCGATAACTGAATCTACATCCCAGCCACGTATCTCTTGACACCCGAGGCGACTCGTATCCATTAGTCTCGAGCCGTACTGCCCGGAACCTTCCGGTCACCAAAATTAGAAACCTGCGGACTAGATCATCCGCCAGTCCAAACGCCAGATCAAGCATGTCGTTTCCGTCATCCGAGGGTTCGGGTAGGCGATCGTAGTGTGCGGGGAGTGCAGGTCGAGCACGCGGTAGAGCCTTCGCAAGCACCTGCAAAGTAAGACGGGGGGAGATGGAGTGTGGCGTGAATGTAGAGCGTGGAGGGGTTAGAGGTTCCTAGATCAATGCCCCATGCAGCGTGTGCGAGAGGCAGCATGTCGTCGCCCTCGTTGGCCTTGATCGTTTAAATGAGGTTCCCCTTGTGGTCTTTGAAATGGAAGGTAACACTGGCAAACCGTCAACGTGACGTAGATGAATAAAGACGAACCCAGAGCCAGGTGGAGGACGCGTGATACTTCTATGCCGTTGTACAGTGATGAGGCCCGTAGGCGACGGATGTGTGAACAAAATGTGAGCGTCCATACTACTGAACAAGCTAGATCTGTGTAACCGACGTGTATCTTGTGATGCCATAGTGGACGTTCGAGTCCAAGAATGCAGTTCAGGTGATAGTTGGTAAAGAGCGCATCGAGGTTCAAGTTGTATGTGGGTCCACGACGTCCGACTCCGACTCCAAAGCAAGGTTCCCCTTGTAGACAGTCAGAAGCCAAGCGCGGGCGTCATTATGAGATGTGAACGACGGCGGATGGTTCTATGCTTCTTGCGGGTTTCCTTCTATTAGGTACCATGGAAGATGGCTGCGACTTTACTAATGAATAGTACGAAAGGTTTGTGTACGCCTAACCCTAACCATAGGTCGACCTATGACGATTCTACCGATAGGGGCTTTGGGTTCTTCGTGACCCCTGAGATGACCAGTTATTATAAGAGCTTAGAGCAACCCCTTAAGCTTTATCTCTCTTGTCCGTACCCCAAACACTCTGCCCCGGGCCACGCTACCCAAACGCTATTACAACGAAGTCACAGTTTACCAGTTAAATCTCCCATGTCGTCCCCGGTCCCCGGTCCCCGTCCTCAGGTCATCGTCTATGTTGATACACTCAGGGCTGCTCTGGAGAAACTGGACATCAAAGTTCCATTTGAACAGATTCTTTCAACTATCCGTGAGGCCCAGGAATTGGAGTATCGTAATTTGACTGCTCGTTCGACTGAGCATGATGCTACACTATCCACGGGCAAGTCGACCAGTCTTGCTGCTCTTTTAACACTACCAACGTTCCAAAACGCTAGACACTCATCGTCCCCTTGACCCGTTAGCGAAAGCACGCCGACGTCGCCTCCTTGATGAAATACCCGATGGAAAGTTTCCGCTTCCAGGCACTGTATATCCACAAGCTTATGACCGGGTTGAGCAAGGGGTTCAGACTAACCGCTTAGTGAGTTACCCATTTCCCTACTTAAATTGCTCCTATAACATAGTATTTTCTCTTGGTGTGATCCTGTGGAGGACCAAATTGCTGCCCTCTGAGACAGTACTCGTCCGAACTTTAACCTCTAGGCCTTCGCTCGTACCCACATCATCAATGTTCTCGCCGTCTGCTTTGCCGAGCCTGTCACGATTTTGTTCGCGATCATGATCGATCTGTTTTATGTATCTAGGCCCCAATGCCATCGTAAGCATCGTCGTACTCACGGCCTCACTGTGGCCGCGGAGTGGTTGTGTCACCGTCGATCATCGACGTCCTCGCGTTTAAGTATCTATAGTTCGAACAATTTACGTGGCGGTGCGGTAAATGTGCATACAGGGGGGACCTCGGCGAGCGCCGGATTCAAGCACCGCCACACGACACGACCGCGCACAGCAGCAGCCGCCGAGGGGGAGGGACGCGGTCGACGATGGCGGCCGCGCACGTCCATCCGTCCGTCCCCGACTTTGGCCTCGCTCGACTCGTCAGCTCGTCGTCGTCCGACACCGCCCCGAACGTGTCGATCTGCCGTCGATCTTCCGCCGCTCGACGAACGGACAAACGTGCCTCCGTCCCGGTCTCAACAACGATGGCTGTACTCGGACCGGACGAGACGGATGGGCTGGATGATGATGAGATCGCTGAGGGAGTTCCGCAACGTGCGAGCACCGCCATGACTCACCGTGACGTCCCCCGACGCAATGACAAAAGCGATCATTGCGCCGTGCAGCCATGGCCACACATCACCGACGAGGCAAGCTTCGACTCTTGAATGTCACGGAGCTTGGACTTGCAGAGCGGGCGGTAAGCGTGTGGTGGACTCGGACAGTTGGATTCGGAGAAAGTAGGGGGACTCGGAGATGGAGAGACGGGAGGAGTCGATGAGGCGAGGCGAGAGTGATGAAACACCCAGGCTAGTAGGCAAGAGGCGATGAGCGAAGGAGGTGCAACTAGATCACAGTGTGGACTCACAGATTCGGTGCCTGGTGTACGATGGGTTGCACCAAGCACAGCACAGCGGTCGTGCACGGCGTTTGTTGCTTGGTGCGGCCGCATCGACGAGGCTGTGAAGGTCCCTGATGTGCCATAAATCGCTGGACAGTTGAACCCGAGAACCATACTCACTTGAACGTGGTTGGCGTGGCATCGACACGCTTTAGAGTAACTGCGAAGAGTCCGCACGCCGGCGCTCGTCCACTGGAGTGAACTTGAAGTATGGTGGGGCGGCCGATAAACCCTTGTATGTGAAGTTGAAGGGGAGCCTTGATGCTGGAGGGGACTGAATGGGTGGCGGGACAAAAGGCTCGGACTGCTGATGGGCCTGTTGAGTACAGTAGGATCGACTGGCGAAAAACTTGAGTATGGCGCGACGGAGGTGACACATGAATATGATGGAAAGGCAGTGAATGAACTGGGGACGCACGGACCACCGATTTACCCAGATTTACCCAGATTTACGGTAAATTCCACGCCCTCTGCCACTTAGCTCACTTTACCGCGCCAAACTTTCACTTTATGCCACTTTACAACTCGTTCGGCCTCTCGACGCGTGCACCGTTGGGTTTTTCCCCCTCTTTTTTTTTACCCTATCCTCAAGGATGCCATTTGAACCCCATCTCCTTTTTTTTTCTGCCGGCCTCAGAACTCAGGTGTGCTCATTTCCTCACCACCCGCTCCATCTGCCGCCATTACGCCGCAACACGATGACTTCCCGATTGGGATCCATTATATAAGCCATCGATCGACCGGATGCGAGTAGGCGTCACTGCGACCTACTCGCCAACGTCTCCCATGCTGAATACGATGTCACCAGGATACACGCCCGGAGTCCAAGTTCGCCCACGTCGCCATCTTTCCGGTCGACAAGCTCAGGTCACGATTACCAAGGTACAGGCCCCAGGCTTAAACCGTTACCAGTAGCCCTCACTGGCACTTTCGTCTTAGCGCCGCCTTCAAGTTTTGTCGAATGGCTGCAGTCCATGGTCCTGTCCCAGCGAGTCACCCCTCCCCTTACTGGTCAATGCACAATGACTCCCATCCCTGTGTCCCGTATCCTCAGGTGAGCAACCCCTGGGCCGTCTGTTCGAACGACCTTTCAATTTCACTTTGCGCTCCCAGGTACTGTCGACCAAGCCCCGGTGCTCGACCAAGCCCACCGTCCCCCCATTGCCATTGGGTTCCGCCGTCAAACTGCCCCATTTCGTTGCCCATGCCCTCCACCGGACAAAGCTTCATGCCGGTTAGCTTTGCCGCCCTTGTCCTTCGGGTCGCATTTCCCGACAGCTCATCATTTCTTTGCCAGTGCACAGTCTCTTCTCTCAAGTATCAATGTTATATCAACTGGCAATGGCTGCCATCTGAGTCGTTCTTCTCTGCGCATTGTCACTTCTCCCTACCCCTAACAAAAAGGTATGTGTTGTCCAACCCTGCTAGGTCCCTTCTCACCTTTTCCCAGGTCGCAGAAGCCATTGCCGCCTTCTCCCTGGACACGCCTACCAAGCCACATCCACCAAAGGAACCTGTAGTCGATGACAAGAAGCGGTTCGTGTCTCCTGATACGATTGGTAATGAGGCCGACTCGGAGTTTTGGCGCAAGACGAGCTTGAAGCTCCTCGAACAAAATCTGTAGGTGGAGTCAACCTTCTCGTGCTGTCACTGAGTGTTTGCGTCCGTGCCCCGCGCCGAGTTGCCCGCCGCTGCATCAATTTGAGTGCGCGTACTGTCTGACACCACTGCTCACGCTCAGCGCCTACCGTTGAACTGCCAATGCCGACTCCGAGTCGCACGACGGCTTCAGCCTTCAACCCGCCCCCACCTCCAACTCGGACTTGCCACTGAAATGAGTTGCTCGCGGCGACTCACCGCCAAGCTGAGGCCCCACGTGCAACTCAAATTGATGCATCCGACGTGGACGACATCCCAACGCCAGGGCTGCACATCCCCAACGTCCACGCTCCGAGATCGGAGTCCTGGAAGGACATGGTCAGGCATTGGGTCAGCGGCGCGCCTGAACTCGGGCTCGACACCCCCTTGAAGGATTGGCCAAAGGCGTGGACCACGGGCCCGAACCGCGCCAAGTTCGCCATGAAACACCACAACCGCTCGGTCATCGCGAAGGAGTTTCTTGACGTGTGAGTGCCGTTCGGGGCTTCGCGGCGGGATCGGACGTCGAGTCGCTGATGCATCACTCTCCTCGCTCGACAGATATCACTCGGACGAGGCGCGGTTTCTCGAAGCCTACCCTGTGGCCAAGCAAGGAGTCACCCCGCTCCTCAAGGCCATCAATCGCGCACGGGTAGCGTGCGGCGAGAGCACCAAGCGGCCGACTCGGCCGTCAAGGAACTCCTCCGCCTGAACACCCTCAGGCTCGGCTCTCCCGCTCGAGTTTCGCGCTCATTCGCCGTCGTCCGAGCCGTTGTCGTTGTCGTCGTTGTCGTTGTCGGCTCGGTTCTTATGATAGTATCGTCGATAGTGGTCCGTTCGTAGCGTCTGCTTGCTAATCAGAATCGTCGTTTCGTCCGTTTCACTTCCGTCTCGTTCGACTCGGAACGCGCGCTCGCCGTCGTCGTCGTCGTCGGACAAGGCAGGACGGCGCGTGCGCGTGCGTGTGCGTGCGCGCGCGCTCCCTCTCGCTCTCTCGGGTTCGCCCGGATTCGGTCACCCCAGCTCGAAGCGGCAGGCGATCGATCGATGCGCAGCCACACGACTGACTCAGCCGCTGGCGCGCGCCCGCACCGCCACGGCGTAAATTCCTCGAACTAAGTAGGCGATGTCGGGGTTCTTTCGTTGGCCTGTCATCCTTTTCGGGTGTGGCAAACTACAAACCGGAAGGCTGTCCCAGAGCGGCTAGCGATTTGAAATGTTAGAACTTGAACATGTTAAAGGAGAGTAGACTCGGAAGAGCAGCAGTACTGGACGACTTACAATTGCACAGCATAGCACGATGCTTGGTCGATTGAGCAACCAGACTGCAGTGCTTCATTTTCTCGGCCTCACGGATGACGGAAAGAATGTCTTTCAATGAAACTTTAACATCTAGTTTCTCCAGGGCAGCCTGGAGTGAGCTGACAGAGACAACTACTTGAGGACCACTTTTCTGATCAATGTTAGCACTCAGGATTGACACTGAGAATACCTTGCTGGTTGGCAGCTCAGTTACATTATGTTGAATAATCGTGGGGGAACGAAGGTTCAAACGTTCAGGGTTGTTCTCGGGCCGACTCAACAGCACTTTTCGAACTCCGATGGTCTTTGGTGATAGGCTTGTGGGACTAGGAAGCGATCACGCGCAGCCTATAAGCATGCACGCTGCGTTAGAGCGTTTTCCACCATGACAAAGACCTTTGACGACAGGCTTTTGGAGTTCCCATGTTTGGGACACTCCCGCAAGCTGAACAAGCGCCGTTGGCCACTGCTCGCGGCGTTCCTCCTCGCAGCCGTCTTCTTCTCGACCTGGCACCTCCCCTTACTCGTTTCCCCCGCCTCGCATGCGAGCCACCGCGTCCCTCTGCGAGCTGCCGACACCCTCGCCAAATGTCGTGCGCTGTCCATCAAGCCGGGTCCCCCGCACGGGTTCAGCGACCGCACGACGTCAGATAGACACGTCCCGGACACGCCGCCGGTGCGTGTGCGGAACGCGGTGGTGTGGACGGGGGCGGGTGTTGTGCGTGGGGATGTTTGGTTGGAGGGTGGATTGATCAAGGCTGTTGGGGACGTGGGCGCGGGGGGTTTAGACGTGGTCGAGATCGACGCCAAGGTGAGCGTGAGGGCGTGTCGTGCGAGAGTTAGTGCTGACGCGTTGGCGTATAGGGTGCATGGGTGACGCCGGGGTGCGTTGACCGACGCTCGGGGCCAGGACTCTGGCTGACCCTGTGGTTTTTCGAACAGCATCGTTGATGTGCACTCGCATGTCGGCGTCGGGCCGTCCCCAGCGTTGCAAGGTGCTAACGACGGCAACTCGAACAAAGGTCTCGCCCTGCCGTGGCTGCGCTCCGTCGACGGACTCAACACGCACGACGAGAGCTATACGCTCGCGATCGCGGGCGGGGTCACTACGTCGCTCGTCTTGCCCGGGTCTGCGGACGCGATTGGTGAGGGGCGTTGTCTGTCGGTGCGGGGCCAGGCTGACACAGGTCGTGCGGACAGGCGGGCAGGCGTTCACGATCAAGCTGCGGGCGACAAGCGAGCGGTCAACGTCGTCGATGTTGGTCGATCCGCCGTATGGCCTCAATGGGACACGCGTGGACTATGACGTACCGCCGCGTTGGCGCCACATGAAGTAGGTCGTTCCGTACCTCTCCATGCAGAGCTTTACCAACACGCGTTTTGTAGGCATGCTTGTGGTGCGTATGCTGGCCTATCTTCAGGCAAAGACTGACAGCTTTCGCGTCTCTAGGAGAGAACCCTTGTAGGTATCCATGATTTTGGTTTCTGTCGCCCGGATGAATGCTTTGATTTCAGCCAAGACCTATTCCGGAACGCGAATGGATACCGTGTGGTCATACCGTGAAGCGTGAGTAGTCGCCGTTCTCCCCTGTGCGCACGCTTCGGCAACTGTTCCACAGATATGAACACGCACGCCAGATCAAACGCAAGCAAGACATGTATTGCTCGAAAGCACTCGCCGAGCAATGGGATGGATTGGGCGAGTTCCCCGAGGATTTGCAGTGGGAAGCCCTCGTGGACGTCTTGCGAGGGAAAGTCAAGGTGAATATGTCGCTCCGCTCGGAGACGGTCGGACCTACACACACCTGTGCAGGTTCAAACGCATTGCTACGAAGCCGTGGACCTCGACGCTTTCGTAAGAGTATGGGCACTTTGCTGTATATTCTGAAGCGGGTGAAAAGTGACCATTTACAGTTGTCCAATGAGTTCCAATTCCCGGTGGCTGCGTTCCATCATGCCCACGAAGCCTACCTCGTTCCAGCCGTCCTGAACCGATCCTATGGTCGGACCCAATCTTTGCCTTGCTGACCTGGTACTGAGACGGCACTTATAGAACACCCACCTGCGGTGGCGATGTTTGCGTCCTTTGCGAGGTAGTATCACATCGAGCGTCCAGCCTTAAGGTCTCAGCGCTGACTGGTCGCTAGGTACAAGCGGGAAGCCTACCGCCATTCAGAGTTTGCGCCTCGTATCCTGCACGACGATGGCATCAAGGTCATCATGAAGGTAAGCGTGTTTAGGTGATTGTGGGTGCGACATTGACCTGGCGGTGTCGTCAGAGTGACCACCCTGGTATCCAATCTCGCTG
>JBBPOC010000746.1:0-14046 GCA_038091235.1 Tylopilus rubrobrunneus | reverse complement strand
CGGATGCTCAGGTTTGTGAGCGGTGCGGTCGGAGAAGCACGGCGGAGCTGGACATATGCCCCACTGTCAAGCCTGTCCACCATGAACCAACCTCCAAGCATCGTTTAGAAACCGCGGAGCTTTGGCGCACATCCCAGTGATTGGCACATTTCTCATGGGCGCCCCGTGAATATTGGCAGACGTACTTGATGCAGATGGGCCTCTTGTCGAGAAGATTGCCATAAAACAGGAGCTTTCCGGAATAGGGCTGCTGTAGGTATGTAAGCGGTGTTCTGTCTGATCCTGAGGAGGGGTGAAATGGGTGCGATATGGGAACAGGTGGGTTTTCTAGACATTCATAATGCTTGTGCAGGGTACGAGTCGCATTCCTGAACGCCATGAGGTGACGGGCTATTTCCGTTCGCGTGCTGGTGTCTGTGTGGAAGTGCATGGGAAGGACAATAGCCAGCGGTCGGATCACTGGCCCGGGACGTGCATTTCCGCGCCAGGTTGCTCCTGCAAGGGCAGTAAGTATATGGTCCTGGTTCCGAGTCAATAGTACACGGGTCATTCGTGGAGTCAACGATGAACGGGAAACGAACATATTGAACATGAGGATGATACTACGGGGCAAAGGTGAGTTCCACAGCTCTACTACACTTTCCGTCGTCGCCTCCAAGTAGTACTAGTACAAGCTCGTTTGATTGTAAGGCTCAGCTCCTCTGGCCCCAACCTCATTTTTGACCTCGGCGATATCGTAACGGCGACCTTTGTAGGACTTATTGCCTAGTTTTGATCCGTATAGTGACCAGAAATGTGAGATCATGCCTGGCAAAGATTTGACGGAGCTCCTGCGACCGCTCCGATTCTTTCCCATGGAGGTTCGACATTGTGACATGTAATTGAATAGTCACTTCTCGGTCACTTCACTATGTTCGCAGTGATTCAGAAACTGTCCGAAGACCTCGTGAAGCAATGTCGGAGGAATCGGTCGTGAGGACGATTACAAATAAATCGCTTGTTCAGCTGTGGCCTGGCATCGGCCGAATTGTGGTACCCCAGCAGAAGACGAAGCCATCAACACGTGATTGTCGACATAGTTGTTGCGATAGTGAAGTTGAGGGGACCGACACGTAGCCAGCGTGGTCGTACTAATGGAAGCAAATATCAGATAAAAACAGTTGGTGGGATCGGAGGCGAGACTCACTAGAAAGAGGTGGACAACGATATGAATATGTCCTTCAAGTTTCAGGGGAGCATCGGGGAAACGATCGGATACATCTCTTGTTGGCCACAGATACCGTTCTTGACTCAGGGTCAAGGAACCGAGGGTCTTCTCACCGTCTGCGTCGATACGCAGGGAAACCCTGTAAAGATCAAGAACGCTCCGGCTTATACCGTCAAAAATTTCATTCCTTTATGACGTTTTTGAGTGTTCCGACAAGCCCCGTGGGTGCAATTTTGATGGGAAAGACGCGATTGAACGGCTCGCTGTGTACGCGGCAGTTAAAGGAGAATCTCAGGCACGGCAGAGGCTGAAAAGGAAAGTCCGTCTTCACCAAGACGGCAGTCACAGAATACGCTGATGGGGCATACCGGGATGAATACTAGTTCGATGACGGCGACGAGCCATTCCTGCTCAGCGCCTGCCTCAGGAAAAGCTAGATATTGGAAGACGTGGACCAAGGCTCGATTTTTCTTTTGTAAAGACAACTGCTTGAGTTCGCCTTCCAAGTGCTCATCACCATAAGAATGGAGTAGTGTCGGGGACATTTCCCAGCCACATCTCGGAGCTCAGGTGTCCTGTCCTTGATGATTTCCTTGAGCACTTCAATGGTATCTGTCCCAGGATTTTGACAGGAGAAATGCCCGCAGCCTCTTCGCCTTAGATCGGTGATCCTTGGGACGCGGTCACGTGCGGGTGACGCTACCCCAAAAAGTCTCAGCTTGAACTTGAAGGCGTATCACGTACTTACCATGTGTCTCTGACGAACCAGTCAAGATTTGTGTCCTTACATTCTGGACATGCGCTGGTGTGCCCACGCATTTTTCTCTGGATCGTCACAATGCATTAGCGTTTCTTCTCTTCCTGGAAGATTTGGTGCCTCTGAGCCTTTAGAGTTAGTACGTTCACGCTCTCTTCTTTGGTGTGTCTGACTTCTCCATCACGACCCATCCCGGGAATTCTGCATTGTACTCAAAAAACCCGGGCCGTTTGATCTTTAGGGTCCATCCAATGCTATCAACGATAGACCTACGGCGTCCACCCAGCTAGACCGGCCTAATCTGGAGTCAATCTCATGCCTTGGAGAGACGGAATAATGTTTGGTTGCCCGAGTGGGCAGCCCCACGAACATGTCTATCACTGGAGCCAAATTGTGGCGGGCTCGCCCAGTCAGCGGGCAACACAAAATGTTAGGCGACCGTTGTCCGGGATACGTATTCCTACTCACGAACCTCGATGCACAGGATTGATGAGATGCAATGTGCGACTGTTGTGTTACGCGAACGTCGTACTTCCGCTCACCTGTGCCAGTGCCATGACAAGGTAGCTTGGGTGCGCGATGAATGAGTGCTGAGTCTTTGAGTCTCATCATCTTACTGCGGATCTAGATTATTGCGTCCGTGGACAGGTGCTGTAATCCAGGGCTACGTAGCGTTTGGCATGACTCTGGCACTTCGAGCCGACGGGATCAAATTACTATAGTACTTCCTCATGACCGATTCCGAGATGTTATGTCGTGAGGCAGTCTCGTGTCGTGATATTTGCGCCATCGCAACTTCCTAGTCATCCCATCGAAGTCACGAGGACGATGATCTGAGATCACTCCATCACCGTGGGGTTTCCCTATGCAATATGCGAGACAAATTGATGGCCGCGCGGTTCCCAGAAGTGTGGTCAGCATCAGGATGAGTCATGACCATGGGAGCCAAATGTGGAGTACTTGGAGCATCGAGCTAAGTTTGGATCCTCTCCTCCTCGAAATTAGTTCAACGACCTCTCTGCAGCTGCTTAACATTCAACACCATGACCCTCGTCGATCAAGCGTTTAAAGAATGGCACCCTGGCGAACAGGCAGTTCAAAAGCTGATGTGTCTTCCCGAACGTGTGTCTATCAGTGCGATCGTCAACAACCTCCCCGATCAGCATCGTATATTCCACAGCACGCGCCTGCATTATGTCCCAGTCACAACCTTGGACGACGAGGGTCGACCGTGGGCGTCCATCCTTTGTTCATCTCAGGGCATGCCGGAATTCATCCACTCCTCGTCGAACACCGCTCTTCAAATCTATGCGCGTGTGTGGCCTGGGGATCCCATTTCCTTCACCCTCGCCCATCTTGATGGTAGGGAGGGCGGCGCGCTTGCATCGGGTCTCGGACTTGAACCAAGCACCCGTCGGAGGAACAAGTTCTCTGGCCGAGTTTCACACGCCAAATTTGATGGCAGCGATCTGACACTCGAGCTCTCGGTCAACCATGCACTAGGGTACGTCCTCCCACGCATCGGCACGGTTAATTGACACTAATGACGCGAAGGTTGTGTCCAAAGTATATCAAAGTGAGGGAGCTTGATCCGCACCCGAATGCTGCACCGCGCGTCGTGCACGACAGGCGACACCTAATGGAAGGAATAAGACTTCCAGACGATGTCATTCAGTTCATCCATCAGGCCGACACAGCCTTTCTGGCTACATCTTACGTCGCGCGGCCCGAGGACGCGGACCTTCACCCATCTCGTGTCGGTACCAATCACCGTGGAGGAAGACCCGGTTTTGTCCGTGTCCGCCCAGGGGATGGGAGAACGCTCGTGTTGCCGAACTATAACGGTATGTATTACTCCAATACAGCATTTCCATTGTGATATCATGCTCTTTGTTTCTAGGAAATCGTATGATGAATTCTTTGGGAAATATTTTCATCACGCCATTGGCAGGAATCGTCTTCCCATCCTTCTCTACTGGCGCGGTTCTCTACGTCACGGGAAAAGCCGAGACAATGTTTGGGGAAGCAGCAAGAAAACTCATGGCTCGTGTGAGCGCAGTCACCACCATCTATGTAACGGGCTTCTCCTTTGTCGAGGATGCAATGCCTGTACGCGAGACACCCGGCGCGGCCGAGGACAGTCCGTACTGCCCTCCCGTTTGCTACCTGTCGGAAGAGCAACCACCAGAAGCTCCATACGGGGATATCACTCTTTCGCTTGTCAAGACGCGCGTGCACAATGATACGTTGGCGACGTTCACGTTCGAAGCATCACGTCCTGTGCAAATACGCCCAAGTCAAAACGCAGTTCTTGATCTCTCACACTTTGTCAGGGAACGTGCGCCTCAACTCCTGGACTTGACGCCAAGTACCTGGGCAAACAGTGACGATTGCGTGCGTACCTGGACGGTCTCTGTGTTGCCGACTCCGACCTCTCCTACTGCGTTCTCACTCACAATCCGGTTGATTGAACACGGACTCATCACACCAATTCTTCATGGGCTCGCGCGTAAAGTGGATCCGAATCACAGATCTATGACCATCGATGTTTCGTCTCTGGGAATAGTCGCACAGCTGCGCGGCGTTGGGGGGACTCTTCCAGTGCCAGAACCTCTTGCAGGATGTGATGGAGGACGTCGTTTACTTTGGATAGCCGGAGGGATCGGGCTCACGCCATTCCTCGGCCTAACACGCCATGTCGTTGATCTTGCACGTCGCACTTATGGCGTGTGGGACGTTGTCCTCGCTATTTCGTCGCGCGAGCCAGAGGTGATGCTGTCGCTGGTGCTAGAAGCCTATGGGCCCTGGGAGGACATGTCCGATGTAGGAGGGGGAGAGGATGAACATCCTCCAGTCGACTTGACGTTTTCCATTCATCTGTTCACTGACCATTCTCCCTCGAAGTTACCGCGCCTACCGACCTCTGTGTCGGTGACCGTGCATCAGGGGCGCATCGATGATAGTGGAACGTTTTTCGGGAGTGTCGATGCGCGAGATCGGGAACCACACATCTGTGGACCGTTGCCCTTTGTTCTCAACGCGATGAAGTCGCTGAGCGCAGCAGGGGTAGATCCGGAGAGCGTACTTAGAGAGCGATTCACGTACTAGCAAGCCGCATACGACGCACTGCGGAGGTTCATCACGTCCGAATCAATAACACAGCTGTACATGTCCGCGGAAGTACCTAAATATTATTCGTCGTTTAGTCTCGTCATCGCCGAGGCACTCGGATGTGCGTCATGAGCAACCATATTAAGTGTCGTCTTCTCTACGGCAAGACTTGAAAGTCTTAGAGCAAGCGACATGACAATGATGAATGTGCATTACTCAAAAGGGGGTCCGCGTGAGTATTTCGAGGTCATTCATCGAGGCATTAAAACAAAGAAGCAACTTGTCATTTCTGACTTGGAGACACAGCCTATTTCCACTAAATTCATCATATGATGGAGCTCGATCGATCCCCGGCCTTGTGGAGAAAGAAGCCAAGATTAGACATGTATTTATTCCCGAGGAGAAACGCTAACGCCCACCTTACACGACTCTAGGGGGGTCGAGCACCGACGGACAAGGTGCCCGCCTTGGTCTTCTGCACAGCATCCAACCTGCCCATGAGCTCCATCCATTCCAAAAGACGGGGGCTAAGCAATTCCCCTTCCGGTATGGCCTTGAGGTCCGCCAAAAGCGGGTAGAGGAAAAAATCGGCCCAACTCAGCTTCTCACCAAAAATGTATCCCTTCGGCGACATGTTGTCCTCCGACCTCTTGAGGAATTTGCGGAGCTGATCGACGCCAGATGCGATGTTACTGCGGATCTCGGCATCGGAAAGTTTGCCCTCGTCCGTGGCCGCAACACGGGGTTTGACTACACCCTTTTCTACGGCGGGGAAACCTGCGGAAAAAGGGGGGATATCAGATCAAATCAAAGGTCCGAAGCGATCCGATCCAAACGTGCACGGGCGCGCGTTTGCTATCAGATCGTCAACTCACCGTGTGCGCCTGCGAAACTGACAAATTCCCACATTTTCTCATTGATGAGAACGTGACCGTCGCCATCGGCGATGTTGAGAGAGGGCTCTGGGGCGTAGCGATCGATGTAACGCGCGATCGCCTGGGACTCTCTCAGCTTGAAATCGACTTTCTTGCCATCGATTTCGTGGATGATGAGTGTGGGCAAGAAGCCGAATGGATGATTCTCGTAGGCAACGTCAGAGTGAGGTACGACGCGGACCTGGTTAAAGGCAATGCCTTTGTGGTTGAGTGCGAGTGTGATAGAGCGAGTAAATGTGCTGAAGGGTGTTCCAATGATGGTGAACGGGGGGGACGCCATGGTTGATACGGAGGAGAGGAGGAAAGATCAGGTTCTTATGTGCCATCATAGCTACTAGTGTGCGGAATCGTTTCATTTCCAAGCGTGTGCATAACGAGACTAGCTTGCCGCGATCAATGAAAACCATTAGTAAAAACAAGGGAAAATAAGCAACTTGAAGTTGTATACCCACGACTCAGAGAAGCCTTACCTGTACTCCATTTACAAGACAAAAATCGGGTGATCTGAGAATCGGTTGGTGACAGCTGGGCGACTATTTGGATAGCTTTGGTGCAATTGGCGCAGATTGGATCATCTACATCAGCCTCTACTCACACCACAGGAGTGCCCTGAAAGAACTGCATTCCTGACTTCCGAGGCAGTATGTCGCTTAGTCTCGAATTTGATTGAAGGCGCGTGTCCAAATACATTATATTTTGGCTCCGCATGCGGTTATTGGGAGAAAATAATTATAATCTCGTTGCCGTGAGGCTTTCCAAGAACTCTACAGAAGCAACTTCACACGGCCGAATGAAACAACTGCATGCTGGCATCTACTGATCGTACGACAATGACTAAGTACTTTGCACCGGAACGTAAGATGGCTGACTTGGAACTTCGTCCCTTTCTAGGAAGGTGTTGTGGTTCGTATCTGAGAGCACATTATCAGATCGCACGTTCGAGACGCAGTGAATCGGCTTGCCTTTAAGCTTTCAGGACTTCGGAGTCACTCAATTTTTCGTAAGGGCACGAGGCTGGCTCGTTTTCGTCCAGCAAGAAGTATTGTTTGGACTCGCGGGAACCAGGGTCAGCGTAGTTTTTGAGCTCAGGGCTCACAGGAATCGGGTCGTATTTTGCAAGGAGGGAACGAACTTTCGCGAGCGCTCCAGCGCGCTTAGCATCAGTGCTGAACAATATGTCGAAGATCCACTTGGGTTGGAAGACGATGGTGAGTCCAGGCGCGTAGCGCGAGCGACGGACTTGGTGCGCAGGCGTCTGGATCACGGTGAAAAATGGTTCTCCACCGAAGCAGAGGCACCATTTGTCGGTGTCAATGTCGCGAGGCACATCGGTCGGCCACGGCTTCCGGTCAAGCTTGGCTAAGCCGTTGAGCAGCTCCCAGAACAGTCCGTTGTACTCTTCGACCGTCCTTTGGTGTGGCATTTTCTTGGCTAACAAGACCAGCGACGTGTTTGGACCCAGACCATGTGCTTGGGGCAAGTACGCGGTCAATGCAGTGGCAAGGGAGCGAATGTGGCGGGGGTCGGAGAGATCGTCAGAATCGATGAACAGGTATAGTTGATCATCGGTCTTGAATCCCTTGGTGGCGTAGATGCAGGGGAACACAAGGTCTTCGTCGAGCAACACCTTCTTGAAATCATCATACGCCTCGCGCTGCCAAGTGCCTTCGGGGAAGACTTTTGCAACTTGCGCTCTACTCAACACGTTAGCATACTTGTTCTCTACGCCAGCCCGTCTTCCTACCTAGTCAAGGGCTTTCCGCTATACTCAGCCGTCTCTCCATTAAAGATGGCGCGGATAGCGTCCTGTCAAGAAATAAGCACGATATCTAGCATCGCAGCAGGGGCTACTAACGGCACCAGACATGAGTATTTCTCTCAGTCTCCCAACAACACTGGGAAGTTTGGCAGACGCCACATTGGCGACGAGGGTGAGGAGAACCCCACCGAGAATCGATGAAGCCAAAAAGTAGACGTCGAACATTAGAAAGAGGGAGGATTTTTCAGCTGCTAACTGAATACAATAACCGCGCTTTTAAAGTTTTGGCCCTCTGAAGCAGACGAATGCTCCCGGGCTGCGCAAGATCACGTTCGTCCGTTGAAATTGTCCGTCTCTGTGTCGGCTATAGAAACGCGTGTGCTCACACACGCATTACCAAGTTGGACGACCCCCCCACAACGCTCCGACAATGAAATGGAAAATAGCATTACCGTAGAACGGCTCCAGTGATTCCAAACTAGGATTTTGGGGCCTACCGGAGCTAGCTGGGGAAACAGGTCAGAAACCTTGCGTACACTTTTGATGTCAGTTAGATGCAACCTGAAATTCCCAGCTCACCGTCATATGATGTCGTGAAACCTTTAGAGCGTAAGAACCAAACGGAGATACCCGGGTCAAGGCCAGGACGTCCTCCAAGCTGCTCAGCAGCGGGTCAGCACTGCCGGTGTCTGCCTCCGGTCAGTGCGGCAAATTATTAGGCCAGCTGCCCGAAGTCATAGGAAATGGATGGCCCGGTACAGAGCATGGTGTGTTACCCGCTCTACACGACATTGCTTGGCTTAACTATAACCTGTGTTGCACGGAGATTATCAACCAGTGTCGGGGTCAGCTCACAACAAAGTGGCATTAACAAAATAACCTCTCTTGCAAGTCCGCGGCCTCGGATCACGGAATAGTCAAAAGTTACAGTTCCAGAGCTGAATAGCGCCAAGCCGCCGATATATTGTGAGAATCGATGTGACGGAGCTGAACATCGAGACATCAGAAAGTGGCGGCTATCAGACTACTCACGGCATTCTTTCGGGCTCCGGACCGATCGCATGCTTACCGTCCCCACAACGTGAGCGCTCACCATCAGAAACGCACAAGGTACGCGGCTAGATCGGACGCGCCGCGGTTTCGTCTAATACCGTTCAGTTACATACCATTGCACCAACACGCCATTGCAGTAGGCCATCTCTCCCACTCTCGCTCAAACCTGACGCGTATACCAGTGCTGCCCCTTGACGGATACTCTCAGCGTGCAAGGCTCAGTCGAGTTCTAGACAATCACACGTACACCGTCTCAAGGGCCACATCGCCACATCGTGATTCAGGCTGTCACCGTTTGCAGGATTACGATGCCCGTCACGGTCTGTTGAAAAATAATTCACGACATGGCAGGCGTTATGCAACTCATAAATTTTATAAAAGCATCCATCGTGCAATCACTAGGACTCAGCAGTCTCCCACCATCTAGCTCGAGAATTGGGTACAATGCGTCTCTTCAGTCTCGCTACCGCCCTTCTGTACTCGGCAGGGCTTTCGTCTGTGTCTGCGAAAGCCAAGGGTAACGACAGCGTGCCCTATTTCAATATTTACCAGGGTCCGGACCAGCAGGATTCCGTTGTCAACGATCCTTCCACTTCGCTAGAATATACTCTCTCCGGGGGGCAGCCGTGAGCACATTACTCTCGCCCTTTTCCGTCTGGGATGCTTACTACTACCCACTATAGCTACCCTAACCCTTACTTCTCGGACAGATTGGGGACGGAAGGGCCTGTGCTCATTCAATCGAACAACCTGGTAGTTACATTGGGTGGTCACGATTAACTTACTTGTACTCATGCACGTCGTTTCAGATTGAGCATCTTGCTCACTTCGTCCGGGAACGAGTGGTAGGTTCCGTTTTAATGTTACTCTCTTTGCTGCTTACATCTTATCGTCCAGCCCGAGCGCACTGTCCACGCCAAGGGAGCAGGTGCTCATGGCTGGTTCGAGGTTACAACCGGTGTCGCCATGAACCACAGTATTGCGAAGCTGTTCGACACCGTGGGCAAGCGCACTCCGGTAACAGCGCGTCTATCGACGATTGCCGGGAACCTTGGAAACCCTGACACCGTCCGTGACTTGCGAGGTCTTGCCTTTAAGTACGTTTTCAGAGGAAAAAAATCGTGCCACTTCGGCTCAATTCGGCTTCTGGCAGGTTACGCACAGAGGACGGGATTCTCGACTGGGTGTGTTTCAGTCTTGGCGTGAGATAAACTTGATGACCATTCTTCCCCATGCAGGTGTTCCTAAACCATCCAGTGTTCTGGCTCCGTGACCCCGCCAAGTTTCCACGTATGCATTCGACACTTGGCGCTGGTCGTAGCTGATAATCCCGTGCCTGCAGACTTCATTCATTCGCAGAAGCGCAACCCGCAGACACACCTGACTGATTACAACGTAGACTTGTCCCTCTTAGCAACTTGATTACTTGCTGACTCTCTCCATCTTTTAGAATTTCTGGGGTAAAAATTTCTGACGATACTCTCTTGTCCTGTCCTTACTTTCCCCGTTAGATTATCTGTCTGCAAACAATGAGTCCATCTACCAGGTGGGTCATACGCCTGACATCGATCCTAATCGAAATGGTGATATCGGCTTGTGTAGGTTATGCGCACCATGTCTGATTTGGGCACCCCCTATGGTTTCCGGTCCGCTTATGTCTTTCTTTGAGCGCCGGCGATGTTCTAATTCCATTGTAGCCACATGAATGGGTTCAGTGGTAACACCTTCCGCGCGGTCAAGAGTGGCACCGAGTGGTACTATATCAAGTATGTGTTACTTTAACATTAGTGTTCTACTGCCTTAAACGCGCCCCTCAGGACCATTGCCGTGTCTGACCAAGGTATCAAAAATAATACCAACGAAGAGTCTATCGTACAGGCTGGGCAGAACCCTGACTTCGGTATCCAAGATCTCTTTGATGCTATCGATTCAGGGAACTATCCCAGTTGGACTATTTACTGGCAAATCTTAACCCCACAACAGGCTGAGAACTACAGATGTATGTACCCGTATTCGACTGGTGCATGAGAAATGTGCTTGACTTCGCCCCAGACAACATCTTTGATCTCACAAAAGGTAATATGCCGAACTTCCCAAAGCTGGTGGCTTGTCTAACATAATTATCCATAGAGTGGCTTCAAGATGAAATTCCGTACCAAGAAATCGGTAGAATCACCCTTGTCCAGAATCCGTGAGGACACTCATGGCGTATTCCCGGCGACGCGCGCTCACGCTTTGTTCCTAGCACAAACTACTTCGCCGAGGTCGAACAAGCCGGATTCGATCCCTCCCATTTGGTTTGCATTCCTCTCAGTTTATTTTTCCACCCTGACACCCACTTCTTAGCCCAGCGGACTTGAACCAACCGAAGACCCAACACTCCAAGCTCGTTTGTTCGCATACGGCGGTTGGTCTCTCCTGACTCTTGACTCATCGACGTCTAAAATAGACCCCCTCACAGATGCTCAGCGTTACCGCACCGGTATTAACTCCAAGCAGCTTCCCGTATGCATCAATACCATCGTTTTCCGCGAACTACTGACACCTGGTTTTAGGTAAACTGCCCTTTGAACCCTGTCGGTGAGTCACCATTTTGCTCTGCGTGGGGTAAAAGACTCATGTCCCATCAGCAAACTTTCTCAGAGATGGTGCGATGAGCTTTAACAACCAGGGGAAGCGCCCCAATTTCTGGTCTCAGCAAGACATGCTCAAGGTGGAGGATCGCCCCTACAACGATGACAACCATACCACCTGGGTTGGCGGTGCCGTCAAATATCTCAGCACGCCCACCGAGCAAGACTTTGAGCTTCCCAGAATCTTCGTAAGTAGATGTTACATTGCTACTTATCCGTGTGCGGCACTGACAATCGTAATGTGATGTAGTGGAATAATCTCTCTTACACTGACCAGGAGCACCTAATTTCCAACGTTGTCTGGCACATGGGCCAAGCCACAGATACGAACATCATTAACAAGCAGCTCAAGATTTTCCAGCACGTAAACGAGACACTGGGTCAACGTATTGCGCAGGGTCTGAACATGACCATCAATTGAGCAGGAAATGATACTGCTATAAAAGGACTCATTAGAAAACTTCATGCTATTTATCATTTTATTACCTCCATGGGTTCGTGTAAGTACCTTGGAGCAACTCAAACCTTGATGCGATAGCGGAAGTTGCCGAGTCCAGTGGAGTGTTCTCACCATATAATTAGTACTTGGCATCTTCCATCCCGTCTCAGGTTTTGGGTCTCGTCACATTAATTATAATTATTTTTGTCGTTTGCCGGGTCTCAATATAATTACATATGTGCGACGAATGTCTAGCGAGCTTCCTTTTGATGTGTGACGTTGGAATAGGATACCGGATGCCAATCTTGCAAGGACATATCAGCTCCACTGCCAACTTGCCTGGCTGGGTCAGCCGGCCGCATGATCAGACAGCCCCGATGCTGACTCTACGAGGTTGATTCAGACGTCAGGATCTGGTTCTCGAAGCTGAAATTGCCCGCAAACTTTACATCCAATCCTCTAGGAGGGAATCTCATCTCTTTCCCACGTATGCTTGTCGCAGGACGATAGTGCGAGAGGAGAAGGCAGTGACCTTAGAATCAGACGAGGAGAGCCCTTGTGAGGGCCGGGGACGACGATTGGATTATTTTCCCCCAAGGTACAGGTCGACTTATATACGGTAGACTATTGCAAATGCATTGACTCAGATTGTATAATCTTGAGTCTTGTCTCGGCACGATAAGGCCGAGCGTGGCTTGCTCATGTTTGGCCTAATGCCTTCCAACAATCCTTGTACCCACTAATAGTGCCCTGTCAAGGCTGCCACTCAACGCGGATTCCAACTGAAACGACCACTACAACTCTGGCCGCTCGTTCCACATTGGCGAGAATCGAGGGCATGACGCGAAGCCCAGCTGGCGCCACCGTAGCAGCCAGCCCACCAAGAGATGTCGCTGTCGTACGCGAAATAGCAGTAACCCGGTCGAAATATGTAGACGATCATGTTGACGGACGCTACCGGCAACAATGCGAACTCAACACACCCCTTTGAAAGACAATGAAGTGGTGTCACAGTCGAGGAAATGGAAGCCAGCGCCAAGTGCGTTCGGCGGAGGATGGCGAGGCGCGAACGCACTCACGGTACGTACGTACATATTCCTTCTACTGGAAACAAGCCACTCCCGGCCATGCCATCATGGCTCACCCCTCTGGTGCTGCAGTAGCAGAAGCGGAAAGGTTAGCCTACACGATCGCTTAGGGCCTCCAACTCATCCGCGATTCGGCAAGTCTGGACAGGAAATGTACTGCATTAAGCGTGACCGTGTACGAAATGCGACCATATGCTTCAGGGGATGAAAATCGGTAGGCTTTGCTACCGACACACCTAACACATGAATCGTTTGGTTCAGTTAACGGGTCCATTTCAAGAACAAAAATGCTGGGAGAAAGGGGAGTAAAGAGTGACAGTGAAACATGAATACAATCGTATTGAGGGAAGATCCCACCATACCCATGTTTTGCAATCTGCAGGAGCTGAAATGAACTCGGCGTCTCGTTCATAGTCCCAGACGGAGAGGTCCTCCTGAACGATGATCATGAGTTTTCGGCGATCGCAGTTTCTACAGGGTCCATACGTTTCCTGTCGATCGAAGGTGGCCGTCGCTCGACAACAGTCACGAAAGTGACTCTGTTGTCTACAAGAGTATCGGACAAGACGTGCTTGCCTATGGAGTTGGTGGCGCCTGCGATAACTATTGAAGTCGAGATACGAGATATGGCAGATGGGTGTGAACGACTGCTTGGTGCCCAACACCTCGTTGGATAGAACGGGCTGCAGGATACAGGATGTCATTGACATAACCTGTCGCGGAGTCATGCACTGTAGTCGCTGGACGGCGGCGGTGCCGAATTGTACTCAGGAGAGCGGAAGGCACGCTCCTGTGTCAACCTTTCTGTACCGGATGTCGTGAAATTTTACTAAGAAACTGTCGAACAGTTTAGAACATTCGAACCTACTGAGAACGCAATTATTCAAAGGGCTTCCTTGGTGCCGAACTGCACGGCCATCGGTGCGACATCGCGCAGCGCGCCAAGAGTTTGACAGCAGTACTAGTGCAAGAAGTTTGACGTAGTTCGGTACTCGTATTTGTCCCACGGTCTTGACTCAGATCGACCATCCACACGAAATTACAGCAGCATTGCAACCCAGCCG
>JBBPOC010000745.1:0-14057 GCA_038091235.1 Tylopilus rubrobrunneus | reverse complement strand
GCAATCATGTGGCATTTGCAAAAGCAGGAAGCAGGTTGGTGTGTGTGGCAATGGAGGTGGGCAATTGCACAGTATTAGAAAGCATGGAAGAAGGGGGTGGACAGATAATATCTACTACAATCATGCAATAACTCAGGCTTTCTTACTATAGCCTGGCAGGGTAGGCACTTCTTTCCTTTCTCTGATGGCCTGTGTTTCTTGCACCAGCTCTTTTCTGGGTTGCAATTGCTTCAACTGTGCAGGGTTTGGCCACTGCTTGTTGCCAACACAAGTTTTTCTGCAGAACTTGTTGTGAGTACCAGATTTTGATCTCTTGTGGCAATTCTGAACAGATGCTCTTACTAAGTAAATCCAGACCATGCTATAGCCTGAGTGAACACTATAGAATGCACCTCACAAACAGACTTGAAGTCACCATCAATTACAATAATTAACATGATGACCACATTGAGTTATAAGGGGGGTTGAAAGGCTGAGAAGCTAATGTCATATACTACTCCAACTCTGACCCCTTCAGGACCATCTCCAGTTCTTTACTTACAAACTCTGTAGTTTACCTTGCTTAGGAGTTCACCTCCAACCTCTGGGCTTTGGGTTATATTACTCTTTCATATCATTCTGTTTCATTTATGTTTACTTTATTCTTCATTTCACACTATGTAACTCTATAGTATATAAACTCTACATTTCATGTACTTAGCTTTAGCTTCATTTATTGACATTGATTATCCTCCCGATCTTCAATCATCTCCGACTCTTCTTCCTAAATCTGGGGACACACAACCTAGCAAGGAGGGCAGCACATAAGCTGAACCCCAAAGTCCTATTCATGTCTGCAATTTTAAAGTTCCAAAGTTTGACCCCAAAAAATTGCACAATCTTAACAGCTAACCAGAGTGCATAGTGTAATAGCATTATACATCCTTGTGTTCACCACATTCATATCATAACAGTAACTTCAAGTTGGAGCTTTAGGCACAACAGGTGTGATAATAAGCTTCAAACTTGAGTCCATGATTGTGTTAGTCTTTTGCCAGTGCCAATATTTCTTTGATCTGTTTCCTGCTCAAGATAAGACTAATTTTTATCCTATGTTACCTAGATTTAGTGAAGACCAAGAAGGAGTGCCACTAAAAGTAGGCATGAATGACTTTATCCAAGACTTAACTCTAAGCCTTAAGAAAGAAAGACTAAACCTAAACAACATTGAATTGTGTAGATCTAGAATGGAGAACTAATACTACAGCAGAGCTCTACTTATAGTAGAGTAAATGTGCACAGGCCAAGAGAGAAATGAAGAAAGATGCCAAAAAAGAAAAGGAGTACTCATAAGCATAGAACCAGGAGAGAACATGATGGAAAAGACAATGGATGATATGCCATCATAACAAACTGGAGAGCCAATGAGAATTTGGTGAAGAAAATGTATGACTCTAGGACCTACTAGTATCACAGGTGTTATGCTATGTCAAATAGACTTAGTGGAGACAAAGAGAGTGCCACTCAATAGTAGGCACAAACAACTACTCAAGACTTGTGGTGATCAAGCCTTGGATGAGGCTAAACCTAAGCAATAGTGAATTGCATAGATCTAAAATAAGGAATGCTAACACAGTGGAGGTCTATTTATACATAAGGTAGATGCACACAGACCATGCCTAAGTATGAAAAAGATACTAGATGTCATATCCCATAATTCCATCAAGTCCAACTCCGCTCTTCCAAAGATACTAACTCCGGAGCATTCTCGCTCAAGACTTTGTTTCTGACCTTAGGACATATTATGTTCCATTCCTTGTTCTTTATTTAGTTTAGTCCCACTGCCATCTGTCTCCACTAACCTGTGCTTCACTTAGGAGCACAGCTCCAGTTCATGTATATCTCCAGTTCTGTCTTACTTGTCTTTATTCCTACTTACTCATCTTCCGTTTTACCAATCACCTTACTCATCCATAGCACTCCATTACTAGTAATGCTGTTCTGCTCCGGCATATATAAACCCTACATACTCCAAGATGTATTTTAGTTTGAATATCAAATAAGACTCAGTTCCTATTCTCATCTTGTCTCTGAAAAGTCTTGACGACTTCTTCTATTCCTCACAGACTAAGTACCATTCTGGACTTAGGTCTCACACCCCTCCAAACCTCTGACCCCTCCGAAATCTGGGACCAGACTCTGGCAAGGGCGCACCATATATGGTGAAGCCAAGTTCCATCCGCCCACAACTCTGGAGTCCCAAAGGCTTAACTTTGGAACTACCTCCGCTCCACACACTCTTAACACTAGAAAAGGAAATGATAACAAAAATGGTACATAAGGATAGAAGGAGGAAGAACATGACAGAACAATGGCATCATCGACATGTAAGTGAAAAATATAAGGGCCAGTCAAGAGAACAATAATGTTATAAGGATGTGCATCATACGATCAGGAGAGCCAATGAGAATGGTGAAGAATATTGTATGACTCTAGAACCTATCACAGGTTAAGGAATGAAGTCCAATAACTAACAAGATGAGAAAAAAAACAAATGCCCACAATTACCCATATCGTAACAACAGGTCAAGGAGTAAAGTTTAATAACAACACTGGCAAAGAAAGAAAAGGAAACAAGTACCCACAGTAGTCCATATCATAATACTAATCAGTCTAAAGAGCTGCCAGTGGTGCTCTTCATTAGTCCCACTCCACACACAATCATTTATGTTATCCACATCTTTATGTTAATAGTAACTGAGAAACTCCCATCTATTTGATTTTATGCAAGGCCCTTTCAAACATGCTGTATCCCTCAATATTGATCTGGTCTGCAGTTATAGCTTTCATATATTGTGGCATAGTCAGGCAGTGGCACAACAAGAGCAATCATCACTCGTCATCAAATAGCAACAGAATTGCTAGTTAGCCTGAGTACTAATACTACCCAGCTTGGTACCTCCATGAATTAATGATTGTGCACAGGTTTGCAATGAATAACCAATCATGATCAAATCTCAGGCCTAGGATGAAACAAGCTCCAACTCTGTTATTGCATTGTTGCAAGGTTGTAGCTGATTGTGGCCCAGGCTTGGTTCTTCAACTGCCTTTACTAGTAGTGTACATCACAATGAATCTTGGCATAATGGTTCCTGAATTGCACACCACAACTCAGTTTCCCATCAAAACCTGTTTCTTTCATTAGAAAATGAAGGTCACTAGGTGGGAGATGACAAACCAAATTGTTTTTGCTGGCATTTTGCAGGAGGACAACATTGCAGGTGATCATAAAACTTGATATAGTGAACTCAAACTTAAACATGGAGGTTATCAGAGGTGCATGTACACAAGTTCAGAATAGTTTCCATTGCATAATATAATCTATGTCATTTCCTATACCCCTATTATACTAAATGTGAAGAAAGCATCCTAAAAATGATTAACAGGCTTGTGAGGGAAAAAGGTCTGTGGTGGTGGAATAGAAGGTAATATATATGTCATAAATTACCACACCCAGGAAAAGCTCTCCAACCACAGGAATAGCTCCCACAACTGGAAAGTAGATATGAAAAGAATATGTCATAGCTTTATCAGTTTATATCCTGGCCACAATTGCTTTGGATATGTTCTGTATACACTATAAGAGTACTTGGGCATGCACCTACCAACTTGAAGGCTGTATCTCTTATGTGTCAAAAATATGAGTATGTTTTTGTTTGAAATAGGGTTGTAACACTACTAGTAGTGTGGACATTATATAAGCAGTCTATGTGGTATATATGCTATATCTACAAAGTATCATTGCATAAACCAAGGGGAAAGCAATGAAACAAGAGAAAAACATATTATGGAGGAATTATTAATTGGGAAATATAGGAGGAGGACTGGCTTCATTTGGTTTGCTTCCAAAACACTTCCATTAATCAGCTAGGCACTCAGAGAATATTCTAGAGCAAAAGACAAGCAAAATTACCTACGATCTGGTGCAGATTGACATGTAATGTAGCATGGATAATCGAAAATTTGAACATCTGCTCAGTGCCACGTGTGATGCAAGAGGATGGCATCCGTAAATTCCTGAACACTCATCCCATTGTGGGTCGTCCCGCCAATTGCTGTCTGGGGTCCTACTTTTTTGCCTTTTTTGTAAAATTGACTGCTTATGAGCTGTTTTTGCTCAGTTTCAAGATAGTGTGCTCAATTCTCATCTTCACTGTTCACTACATAGATGGACCCACCAAAAACCATATGTATTCTAACATTCTAGATAGTTTTTTCACCCTAATCACCAAGTCTTCAGATCCTATGGGTGCTTGGACTAATTTCCTGATTGAGTGTAAATTCCTCGTGACTTGGTCATGAGACCGTGACTACTAGTAGATAAACAGCATGTCTGCCAGCACGTCAGCCTGTTGCACATCTAATCATTCATCATTCATACATCACTCATTCATGTAACACTGGCATCCTCCATAGACATTCTCCGAGTCACTTCACATCAATGGCTTCTTCTGACCCTCAGGCCAACTGGACTGATTCTAATTACACTGCATGGCTCAACTCTTACTCACCCCAAGACTGGCTTTACCCTGCAGATTCATTTAATCATGATACAACCCCACCCCTTATCCTCACATTATCACCACCTAATACCACCATAGTATCGGCATCGCTTACATCCCCACATAATGCTTCCGTAACTCAGGGCAACCACGAGGCACCCTCATTTGGCAGCTTTTCCACAGCTCCTGCAGTTTCGACTGTCACTGCAGGCCCTTTACTCCCCTTGCCTCCTTCATTTCCTCAACTCGATGATAAAGAAATTGCAAAACACCTCAAGTTGGGGACAGGAATTTCATTCCTCATTCTCTACCAGCATGCCCACCTTACAACACTCATAATATCAGGCTACCATGCCTTCCAATGCCCTTGCTGCAACATGGTCATCAATACCAGCATCCCCAGCTCTGTTCACTTTACCTCCAGTGGCCAATTCCATACTCTTACATCTCATTATCAAAAGAAGTCGTGTCTTTCTGCATTGGCTCGCAAAGAGAAGGATAGGATGAGCAAAATCCTGGCAAGGAATGAGTCGTACTTCGTCCTCCCCCTCCTTCTCTGAGTCAACTGCGATAGTTTCTTGTCCTCAACGGGTTGTATATATGCACAGGTACGCAGGGTTATCATCCATTATTTCATTCAGTAATCTCGCTTTGCAGCCATTCCATTCCCACTGGAGCAATTTCACACTCGTCATCCAGATCAGACCTTTCAACAGCCTCCTCTTCCTCGTCACTTGAACCATCACTTCCGAGCCCCTGCTTTCGTCTCTACATCAACTGGCACCTCCGAGTCCGCTAAATCTACGGACTATCCATGGGTGCTCGAGTACCTCAGCCAAAGAGGCGCGTGCCGCAGGGCTGGGTGACGAGCATCCGTGACAAGAATTGTTTACATTCTATTCACGAGATTAGCAAAAGTCGGTGAGGGTATGAAGTCAACGGACCAGCAGTCAACCAGACTAGATACTCGACAAACCTGCACTTAATCTTGGCGCGCAATCCGGGCATGTTCTGATCGTTGAAGGGAACCTTGCCACGAACAAGGACGTGGAGGACGGCACCAAAACTCCTCACATCGACCTCGGGACCAGTGAACGCCTCTGCGTTCAGGGGGCAGCAAAGTATAATGAGCAGCAAAAAGAAGCAAGGCATTCGGGGGTCGTATAAATTGGAGAGACCAAAATCAATAATCTTGATATTTCCAGTGGCTGATATAAGTATGTTTTAGATTTGGAGATCTGGAAGAGGGGGAGTGAGCACAAGGTGCGGGAGAGGGGAAGGGACATGAGATGTACCACGGTGAACCACATTATTGCGGTGACAATAGTCGAGTGCACTGCCAATCTGGCAAGCAAACTTGCGTGCGACGCGTTTGCGCAGTCGACCATGGCTGATGATGTAGTCAAGTATCTGGCCACCGCTCACGTATTTGAAGACCATGTAGTAATGATGTTGATGTATGATCATTTTGCGCTTGCCGCAGATATAGGTATGGTGGAGGAGTATAGAGGAGAAGCGTTGGAACCGTTGAGGATGGAGGTGGAGGGGAAGAATCTTTATAGCGAGCTGGTAGTGCAAAAATGGGCAAGACGCGGCAAGTGAGCGTTGTGAGGGCGACGAACCTTTTCTTCCGTGACGTTGCGAATAGCGAGCTTGACTTTGCCCATGCTGCCAGCGCCGAGGGTCTTGGTACGTTGCTTAACTGGCACCCCCTCACATGTTAGACTCAGCTAACAATGTGCTTCCTCATCCCCAGCGAACGCACGACCAAACTCTAATAGTTCAACTTTCGGCTCCTCGTTGCCGTGTGTGACCACATGTCTCACATGAGGAGAGAAAGGCAAGCCCGCCTCGGGGACGCTGCAGCGCGATGGTATCGCGCAGCGCCAAGCGACTTTCGTTGGCAAGACAAAGCCCACTCTTGGTTGGGTCTGCGGCGTCTTGGATTCCGTGACAGGCAAAACGAACCCAGTCAGCATCCTTTATCAACGTTAGTACGTCATCCACCGCGCCTTCCTGGACGATTCCACGAAGATCGTTTGTGCCGCAGGATACCTCCGATCACGTTCTTGATATGGTCCAGCTCATGACCTACATCTGATAACGGGAAGAGGCCGTCCGAAGGTGGCTGAGGACAGCAAGAAGCAGTTGCGTTAGATGAGGGACATGGGTGGATGATGTTCTCCACGTCCTCTTCTACAGGATTCTAGGCGAACCTCGACTGCCAATGACACCAAGAGTGCCATCTGTCGTCTGGAGCAGTCAAGAACATTGATACAACGCGCAAGGGGAAAACCCAGCGTTGATCGCGGCGTCAGCACCAGCAGCAAGCAATTTTCAAGTGTTCATGCGGTCGTAGAACGGAGTCGAAGCCTGCAGAAATCGCGAGCCCACGACATTCTGTCAGCTCAACGTGCACCTCTCTTTCACCAGACCCCAAGTGCAGACCAGCGAATCGCAGATCTCCATGGCGCTATCACAAGAATCCTTCCAGATGTCCATCATCGTATTCAGGTGGGCTAACCAATCTCTCGCTCACGATGATCCTGATGTTGACTAGTCAGAGATTCAAATTTCAGTGGCGAAAAGGTCAGGAGGAGTAGCGGCTGCAGACCAAGATTGGCAACGCTTCTTTCAAGACGAGATGGAGACCGGTTTGACGCAGGCATTCAACGGTGCACAATATTCGTATCCTGGGCATATCATCGTTGGCGATCTCTTCTTTACCATGTGTCCTATTGATCGTGTCACCACCGGATGGACATTCCGAGAAGAACTGCAAAGTACAAAATCTATTCATGTTCGTTCTGAATCATGTTCATTGCTTAGCTGAATACATGTCCAGTTAGAGGCAAGGTCCTCCTTTTTGGCGTCGTCTGCTCGGGTCGTTTCAGACCTGCGATTTACCTGTCACCTGTTCAGGAGGAAAACGGGGATGCTGCGGATCTCGCGCTCGTGCGCCATCTGGAAATGAGTCGACGGCTCCAGGTCTCCAGGAAACACCCTGACGCGAATGTCGAAACCTGCGGTCCATCTGAGCGCGGAAAGACTTGGACTAGCGGTGAGACTCGCCACATTCACAGTGGGGGTGCGCCAGCTCTACTACGTAGGAAAATAGATCAACGAGAGCCAAAACAAGACGACGACGTCCGAAAGATACTCAACTTGAACCCACGCGGAAATCCCAAGGGAGGACGGTAAAGAGGTCCGTCTGCGGGAGCCTGAGGAGAGAAACGATGACAAGGATGTATTGGACCTCGACCCACAGTGATTGAAACGATTAAACATCAGTCTAAGCAGCATCGAACGCGAGCGTCGCGGCCCTCAATATCGCGCACGCATGACATTGCACCATTGTCTCAGTCAGTGTGTAGTATGACGGGCTGGGGTTGAAGAAACGAGCAGACAGCCCTTCAAGGCTGATAAAATGAGTATGGGTTGCCAGGAGATAGATGGGCATCTTCTTCAGTGATAGTTTTTTTCATCCTGGGAAATGATGGTAGCACCGGCATGACCGTGAAATGCAGGCACGAATCTAACGGGACACAAGGATCGACGAAGGGACGAACATGAATAGAAGTAATGGGAATAATTAGTAGGGCAAAAGATCCAGGGAGGAATTCATCACGTACGGGCCGGGAAAGTAGAAGTGTTGTCGATGCAATTCGAATGACCTGATTTACGCAGGCCATATTTCCTGGAACTCGATTGCAGCACACGGATGAACCATCTGCATCTCACCTCCTTGCGTAGTATAAGACTGGCCGGATAGAACATGGCTGAGGTCCGTCTCCGCTGGAGTACGCCTGATAAACAGGTCAAACCAAAGCCAGAAATAAGTTCGGCAAAGACGTACCTTGCTCATGATAGAGACGATGGCCCTGGTAATGGCCAACACCACCAGCACGACAGTGGTTATGAGAATTAGAAATAACACGTCGCCCGAAAAAGGCATAGAAAACAGTATGTTGACACCATTCCTGAGTCGCCACACCAATGCCAACGAGCGCCCGTGTCTATCTCTACCCTGGAGCAGACCAGTGAAGTTCCCTGGTGAGAGAGACGATGCACACCCACTGGCTACCCTAATTGCAGACGTCCCTCCATCTAGTTGAGCGTATGAAGCAAGTGATAACCTGGAACGCGCCGGACGCATACTTGCCCGGAGCTTGCAAAACAAAATACTCATATAAATGCCTTAACCCTCTGCATCGCATCCGTTCTTGACGATGCAACGACTAAATTGGGTAAGCCTCGAGCACGCCCGACAGACACAAATTAGAACATAAAACTCGAGTAGCGGGATGGAAAACGCGAGCAAATTACCCGAGGAGTGGAGAGCCAGGTTGGAAAGCGTAGAAAGTGAACAGAACCCCGCTTATGATACACTCAGTGGATGAGATTGGGATCCCAAGGGGCTGTCGTCACGGTGATAATGCCGTCGAGGTAGTATAGCTCTCTACAGACTTGAAGCAGGATGAGGACGCCGAAACGAGTACTGAAAATTGTTCACCCAGATATTGAGCTCTTGGATACGACAATCGGCAGGAGGAGAGCATACCCTGTCGGTGGTAAGATGATAAAAGCTTGGGGCAGGGTGGCTGTGATGTGGCAGCAGTGGCCCAGCCCGCGTGGTTTGATCGCAACAGTGGCTCGCAGGGGGGAGCGGCGAGTGAGCGCTTGAGCTTTGTCCCCAACTATGACGAGCTCACCACGTTGTAGGGACAGAGAGCCTTCGGCTTTTCCCGGCCGTCACTGCCAGAGTCAGTACTTACTACGTTCAACTTCAACTTCAAAGTCATCGCGGTCTCTCGCCTTGAAATCTTAGTTCGTACAATGGACTCACTCATTCCATCGAGGTCACAGCTTTGACAGGCTCTCGGCGGCTCACTGGCAGTGAGCTCGCACGCTGGTTCATCTAGTGCTTTGGGAACGCAGGCCAATCGTACATGGGTGGTCACTGACCCCATTCAAATCACGAGCGTCTCACCGTGTTTGTAAGCTTGATGCAGTGTGCGCATGGCCATTCCCCCAAAAGAAGACGAAAAGAAGGCGTAGAACGCCTCGCGAACTTTGTCCCACGCCTCGGCCCAGAAGGATCATAGACCCACACTGGCATCACTCCGAACAAAGTCTGTCCACACTTTGCACTCGGGCGCGTCGTTCGTCGGCCGGACTAGGTTTCTCACCACTCGGCCAATCTCTGCTGTGTAGTACAACAGTGCAGGAATGATCACGAGGGAGGTAAGGCGATTCCCATTGGCGCCGAGTGGAGTCTGGAGTACCTGCCAAGAACGTGGTGGAGTAAAATGGGACGAGGACAACTCGGGAAGGTACTTCGAGGTGCATCGCGGGTCGAACGTCATTGTCAAGGTGCGTCGTCGCTCGTTGTGCATCCGTGGCCGGTCCTAGCTGATTATGATCAGTCGTGTACCACCCTGTTGATTTTGGCTAGGTTGAATTTACTAAATCGTTGTATTCGTCTAAATTATGCACGAGCTCGAAAACTGCCATATGGTCAACAGATCTCGAGATCACAGCCCCGACGACCTAGACCATACGTCCGTCCCTGCCAGCACCTTTCCGTTTCTCTAGAACTGTTCTCTGGTTGGATGGCAGATATCATTCGTTTCGTCAAACGCTCTGCCGCATCATCCCAATCGCTGATGGGTCCCGGTAAGCAAGCAATGGGGCCAGCAGGAACGAACTTCGACCGTGTACGGTGTCACCGGCGAGTACCGTGGTATGTATCTTTCGTGCACCACTTTATTCTTTACCTCATTCCAGCAGGACGAGCTCTTCGACTATCCTGGTCGAATGCTCCCCTCGGATCCAACTTGCTAGCTACGTCTAAGATTTGATCGAAGCTGATCCGAATCGTTCCACGAGGCTGGCCTGGCCACCGTGGTCGCCCCTATCTGTCGACGCTGCCTTGGAGTGATCCGAGTCGGAAAATGAACCGAGGGCTGGGATACCGACCCCCCTCACACCGTGTTTTCTTCTTCCCCCCCGCTTCGCTCCTCATGCCATCGACCTTTCGCTGTTCACCATTACCATGAGCCAAAAGCCATTCAATTTCCATATCCCCAACATCAAGTTCCGTGCCCTGATCGTTGGTCGGGTGAATGCCGGTATGCGAGAAGCAGCCCCGGCGAACCGGTGGCGATTGTGGTGCACTAAAGGCGCCGCCGAGACGTCGACGAGTCGAGGCACGGCTGTGTTTGAGAACCGTTCCATACTGAGCCTAGTAAGATGGCGGACGGAAGCACCTCACAACGTGGACACGTGTGGCCATGACTTATTGATAGCAGTCACGGTCATCGATAAACCCCCACTCCTTCTCCCTCCCTCGTGAACGATTTCTCGCTCTCCTTCCCTCAACACCAGCAGAATGGATACCATCTCGACCATTGACGAGGTCCTCAAAGCTATTCCGAGGCATGCGTAGTTCCGAGTTCTCGTTGTCCAGTTTTTCATTCGCTCTCGCAGATTTCGCATCCTCTGTGTTGGTTGTGTTAGTCCTTGTCTCGGCCGTTCCTCTTGTATCCTTCTAATGACCGTCGCAGGCTGGTGTCGGAAAGTCTTCCTTGGTCAATCGCGTGTTTGGAATCACAAAAGCAGTGAGCGACCGCGTTCGTCCATCTTAGATTGGGACAAGCTGAGCTTTCCTTCACTCAGAAAGTATCAGAATATACACCCGGAGAAGCCACTATCGACCAGGAATTCGTTTCCGACGAGAATGCATATTTTGTCTTGCACGACTCGAGAGGATTCGAAGCCGGAGATAACGCCAATTTCAAGCTCGCAGATCGGTTCGTGAGAGACAGACACGCCAAGCCGGACTTGAAAGACAAACTACACGCCATTTGGCAAGTCTGTTACCGTGGCGAGCCTGTGGTCTGGTACTCATTGTTTCCAGGCTGTGTACTGAAACGCCAAGAGCCGGGGGGCGAGTTCTAGAAGAAGGGGACAAGAAATTGCTTGCGCTCGCCCACGAACTCAAGAGTTCGTTCTTTTCATTTGAATTGAGATGGGGTTCTCATTGACCACCCCTATACACGCTAGCCCCCGTTGTCGTTGTTTTCACCAAGTACGATGCACTGGTATGGTCGAAGAAGAAGGGATAACCCAGAAATGGACCCCGAGAAGTTACACGAGGCCGGCAAGGTGGATGCTGGCAGCGCCTTCGAAGCCTCTGCGCGTTCTCTCTCCACTTCCGTGGCTGCGCTAAACATCACTACCCCTCCCTGCACCAACATCTCTGGTAAGTAGGCAGTCTTGATCGGGTTGCCGTTTGGCATTAACCTAGCTCAGTCAGGAAAGGCTACGAGACATCCATCACTAGGCTAGTCGATATGACTCACAAAACTGTCCGCAAGCAGTTCAAAGGTGATGCATGGGTCACATGGGCAGTTGCTCAGCGTGCTAGCTTGCCATCGAAGATTGAAACGTGTGTTGAGTAAGTGCCATGGCGTCGTGCGGCTCGATCGCAACTTTTCTAATCCTTTTCGCCATCCAGCAAAGGGGTTAATTGTGCGTGCAATGTACTGTTCGCGTCCATAATGTGGACCTAACATTGCGAAGTCTACTACCATACCCTTGTTGGACCCACTCTCGGTGCGAGGAAAGTGCTACTGCGGGAATGCCTCGCACAAGTCCATCAGGACATCATAACGTGTTGGAAGGACAAGGTAAAGCAGGATCTTGCGTGCGAGAGGGTCTCCAAATAACAATCGTAGATTCTAAGTGGAGAGGAGTTTAAGCACCTCATGATGTATCTTGTTCAAGACGTTCAATCCGAGTCCTCCCCCACCCAGTACGTGGTGGCCTCACGTTCCTATTTTGTGTTGCTCAGGGTCCCCTCCTAGTGTGCCGCATCTCGGTACTAGTATTGCACAACTTGTTAGGCCAGGGCTGTTCCCGCTGCCAGTGCACCACCAGCAGCTGCACTGGGCTTGGCGTACCTCTTCGTGAAATGGTTTTCGAGCGCCATCTTGGGACGCGTGTATGTGCTACATCTATCTCTGGGGTGCGTTTCTAATGAAAACTCTGAAAGACCTGAAGTGGAGCGTCTACTGATGGCATACACTATCGACCTCATATCAGTACTGACATCGCTATTCGATGTTACACTGAAGCCGGATCTGGTGGGTACGACGGATCACGCGCATTGTCGGACGTTGTATGGGAGCAATGCTTCGGTTTTAAAGCGAGGGGATTTCCACCGGGAGATTCAGAGGCTGCTGGACGAATCGATGGAATCCAAGTCGAAATAAATGACTCGCGTGCCAAGTGGCTCTTCAAATTTGTTACCCACACCGATTAGCACGAGGATGTACGTTGTATGCCTGTGAATGAAAACTTGCATGTACGCTGGAAGCCGAATACGCAGACATTTGGCACGAAGTTCATCTCAGGCTTGAAGGTCACTTTACGTGATCTATTCTGTCAGCACGATCAGGTCTGCTAGTACATATTATACGGGTTATCGATAGCGTCGTGGTGCTCGTCGCTACCCCACATGGTACCAGTGGGTTGGGAACTTCTTGTAGCCCCTTAGTATGTAACTTGTCCGAGTCATCGTGCAGTGGCCGCCGACGTGCAGACCGGCGATCCAAGCAACGTGGAGCCGACCACTCTGATTCAAGTTGGCGGAGATAATCGGGGGCGCAGGCCAATCGTATGTAGGTGAACCATGACTTCATTTTTACGAGCACCTCATTACGTCCGTCGGTCCGGTTCAGCGCATGCAGCACGACGTGACCGTCCCCCGAGGAGAAGAAGACGCATAACGCCTCGTGAACTTCGCCTCACGGCTCGACCCAGACAGGGATTCTAAACTCATACCGTTCCGAGCAATACTCTGCGCCGTTTACCAATTGGACCAAGTTTCGCCCCTTTTCCTCTGCAGCCCAACAGTCGAGGAACGATCACGAGAGGTAAGGCGGTCCCGTTTGGCGCCCAGTGGAATCTGGAGTACTTGCCAAGGACGTGGCGGAGTAAGTGGGAATGTTGCCGTTTGTCATACCAGAATGGTGACCAGCAGCAGGACAGGCTGGACATTGGGATGGGATAGAAACAGTTCAGGAAGGTGTTCTGAGATGTGCCGTGGGTGACGGAGAAACGAAATGAAGGCTTCGCTAACGATCACTACCAGCGCTCCATCATGATACCATGTACAGGCTTTCCATTCGCAATTGTACTTACACGACGGACCAATGCACTAACCGACTTGTCTCTTCTCCAAACCTCGGCGGGCTATCTTATCGGCCACTGCTTCGACATTGGGTGTGATATGACGTGTTCGTACCCATGTGGCGTGAGTGATCCTTGACACAAGTACCGCAGCATAGATTAGATTATATGCACGAGATCGATATATACCCTGTGGAACGTCGAAGAGTCAACATGGCATTCTGAAATGTAGAGGAATCGAACCCAACGTATTATCCGCTAGTCTTTACGCAGCTGTTTCGTTATCTTTCTCTTGGGGAGAATGTCACACTGACGCGCAAG